>JANHFO010001885.1:202817-219911 GCA_032468095.1 Pareas carinatus | reverse complement strand
TTGTAACTTCAAACAGTCACAATCAACTGTTGTAAGTTGAGGACTATTTATAACTGGTTTTCTGAATAAGTCACCTTTTAGAGTTTTTCTAAATGTTTTCTAAAGCACTGGAGCAAAGAACCAGAACTAAATAATTTTTAGATAAATGGTAATTTAGTCTCGCTAGGATTTACTTTCCATCTATTTGTTTTTCCTTTCCAAAATCTTACAATATCCGAGTGTGGTGTATATCTGGGTATCATGAACATACTGACACGACCCTATCCGAATAGGAACAAATATATGTGGCTTCATGTAAAAGTTAAATAGCAGGCAACAACAATCATTCCTCTGATCTTTTTAAAAATCTGATCTCATTTGTTGACATTCTTGATTGAAATATTTTCTTTGACCTTTCTTGCTTGAATATTTTTTCCTTGAGTCTTTATTTACTCAGCATCTATTCTTCTTGGGGCCCGAAGCTTTCACCTTTATATTTCTATAGCTATTGTGATAGCCTGTTCTCAAAGATCTTTCAAACTTTAGGCTTTATTTTTTTTCCTGCTTAGTTTTTCACAATATCCCTTATCTCCTTCCGTCAGTCTACAGGTTCTTTTTCAAATAGGTTAAGTGTGAATCTATTTGTTACATTGATCTTATATTCTAACTGTATATTATATTCTAACTGCTCCAGGTAAAATGTTGCTGGCACATCAACTCTGTTTAATTCTCTTAAGTTTAACCCATATGTCTGACACCAGTAATTCATGGTCTGTTCGACAATCTGTACCTAAAAATATCCTGGCTGAGTGGATTGTACTTCTCCAACTTTTGCATTGTCTATCCAGTGATGTTAAGCTGTAAAGTTTACATGTATGGTGCTTGAGGCTATGAGCAGATATTTCTCTTCATAAAACTATGTTGCCCTATCTCCTACATTAATGCATTTACCGAAACCAAATCTTGCAGTAATTCTAGACTTTTCTGTTGTTGTTTTTTACTTTCCCTTTCTCACAATGTATTAATCGCATTACAGCCTTTCTAGACCTTGCACTTTCCAACAGGATTCTACATAATATGCCCTGGCATGTACTTGCATAACACTGATTACTAAGTAATCACTAATTGTAAAAGTTAGGGTCTGGTCATTCACTGAATTTTAGCCAAACCCTCTTCTTTTTTAGGGTCACCCCTGCTTCAGTCCTTCAGAGGTTGTCATGCCCTGGATGCAACCGCTAGTAAAATAGTCAACTTAGTGGGTTTCATTTCTACTTTCACAGTTTAGAGTTCTTATTTCCTGCTTCTCACATACAATGTTCCTTATATGTATGTGTCCTTATAAAATAAGGAAGCCTTTTTTTTACTTTTGACACATAAGGGTCCAGAGTTCCTTAAGCTTTGCTTTAGCTATGCCTTCTCCTCCCTTGCTAAAAGTTCAGTGCTCTTTTCCAGCACAATCTTGGAACACATCATTTGGTACCAACAGCATACACAGGAGGGAGAGGTTTAGGGGTAAATGTCAAATCAAAACAGGACCTGTCATAGTGTCTGCTCAATTGCAATCGAAGTTCTATCCTTTGTTTATTTATACATGTTAAAAAGGAGGTGGCCTTTAATTACTGTGCTGCAAATGCCATTCTGCCTTAATACTCTCTGGCACTCAAACTCTGTCTAAATAGTGCAGCCATTTCTTTTCAGTTTTTCTTGACAACAGGGCATAATTGCTTTGCCATGGCATCCTTCTGATTTTGATGGAACCATTCTCCTACATGGGTTGATTTGCCTTCACATCTTCAAATCCCAATTTTGGATTACTCTTTAATTCATCCATCCCCTTTTGAATTAACAAGCAAGTATGACTCTACCAAAAACTCACCCTCCTACAATGTTCTTTCTCTGCGTTACCGAAGCTGTTAAATTTGATTCTTAAGCAAGGCTTTGTTTGCAAAACATAATAGTGCAGTAGTTCGGTAATTTGTGTGTTGCAATCTATCTTCTTGGTCTAGCATAAATATGCATGTTGCGGGTTGGCCATGATTCTAATTTCACATGATGTGCATTTCATTCATCCAATTTACAATTTATATCTTTATGCCAAAGGTTGGCGTCTTTGGGGATATTCTAATTTGGATTCCTGCATTCAGGAGGGGGCAATGACTTAATAGTCTTTCAAACTCTAAAATTCTAGGGAACATAAGAATAAAACGCCTGAACTTAGGAAATATATGCAACAAAGCTCATGGTTTAGAAAATATAAATGTAAAAAACGATTCCTCAGGGAGCTTGCATTAAAAATTACTTTGTTGAAATGGTGTTCAACAGCTACATTGGGGGGTTTCCAGTTAGGTAGCGATGTAGGAATTTGGGTTCTGATCCCTGAAGCCAACTTTAGATAATTTTTCCAAGTGCCGTAAGGCAATAACTCTTCTAGGAAGGGGCTTTCAGGCACAAGAGGGTGATGGCAGTGCCCTCTTTGTGACTTGGTTCTCCTCTTCAGAAAGATCTAAAGGTAAGATGGGCGATGGATCGATTGCCATTAGTCAGGGTGATCGGAAATGAGAGGAAAATACAAGAAATGCCGATGCTGAACTGCGGTAGGAATTTACATTTTAAAAGCTAGAATAGGAACAATAACCTAAAAAAGAAAAAAATGGTGGTGAGAAAGGAAGAAAGATAAAGAAAGATTTACACAAAGTTCCAGAGAAGAATAGAAAGGGGCTAAAAAAGAAGGAAAAAGAAAGTAGAAAGAGGAATGAGAGGAAGTAGTAAAAGGCAGAGAGGGGGAAGAGGAGAAGTGAAGAAAGAGATGTAAGACGAGAGGAAGATTGAAGGTCCAAAGAGAAAACAGAAAAGATAGAATAAGTTACAAAGAAAGGAATGAGAAAGAAGAGGGGGGAAAGAGAGAGGAATTAAGAAAGGATAGAAGGAGAAAATGGAGGAAGATAGGAAAATAGAAGGGAAAGAGGGAGAAAGAAAGGAAAGAGGAGGTAAAGGGGAAAAGGACTGACACAATAGAACGAATCAACATAGACTAAAGAATAGAACCTAAAAATGCAGGACTAAAAGAACTAAGAAGAAAACTTGGGTTGTCAAAACAACACTGAACTAAAGGAAAATGCTAAAACTATAACCTTAGAGGCTGTATAAATACCAGATCTCTAAGTAGTATGTAATGTGATATCATATAGTACTTTTAAGTTTTCCTTTTTTTCTCTCCATGTGTTAACAATACAAGAAAAAACTGAGGTCTCATAAGGTTCTTAAAACGTCACTAAGATATAAAGATATAAAGACCCAGAGGACCCAGAATGGGGGACCCATAGGCAACAGTGAACGATGAAATAACTTGAAACCTCAGCGAACAAAAGAATACATGTTATACTAAACTGCTAAGCATATGTGTAATACTCAATGTTAATGTAATATATGGTACCAGATATGTGCTTTTTCTTTCTTTGTTACTGATATAAGAAACGGTTTTATTTTGTGAAAATCCAATAAAAATATTTTTTTAAAATAACAGCTCCATACATTAGGGGAAACTGAAAATCAACACTGATGTGGGGTGTTTTTTTTTTTGATGGACTTTTTTAAAAATGTGAAAATGGATTGGAATTGCCTGTCTCACAGAGATAATTAATGCAAAAAGAGTTTCACTTAAGATCAAAACAGAATATGTAAGCAATCAAGCATCCCCAAAACACCCTCTAGCCTAGGAGTGGCCAATCTTGACAATTTTAGACTTGTGGACTTCAACTCCCAGTGGTCATGGGAATTCTGCGCGTTGAAGCCTACAAATCTTAAAGTTGTGAAGGTTGCACACTCCTGGTTTAGACTTTGAGTTGACTTACATCCGTATGGTGCTGTGTGAAATTATTTAGGTAGACATAGGCTTCACTCTGTTCAACAGCATTTACTCTCTTCAGTTTTGAAATGCAAGTACAGATTATAAAGATGTTTGAAATTATTATTTCTCATGCCAAAAATGCAATTATTGTTAAGTTTATATTTTTAAACCTGCACATGCAGCATGAAACTTGCTCTTGCAGGAAAATTTGACTTTCTTCAAAATATTGGCACTTTAATAAGAACCAAATCCAGGGAATACAATGCAGTGCAATAAATCATTTGATGTATTTTATTGTTTGGCTTGGAGAAGACAAAGGCAAGATTTGCCTGGAATCAAGTAAATAGGATTTAGCCAGTAAAAATTCACCTTGTCTCTATATTGTCCTAGGAGAGACAATCTCATTTACATTTATTAGAAGTAATGATGTAGTGTCCTGTAGATAATTAACACAATAAAATGCTGCTAATTTCACAGTGTCATTATAAAATTTGCCAGTTTAAATTAGAAAGTGATTAACCCTCCGAGTGAAGCAATGACATTTCCATTTTCCAGCCTGTGAATTAAATTTGCTTGGGGTCTTTTCATCCCTCCTCCCAGGAAAAAAAAATCAGTTTTATAGTCCCTATCAATGTCCTTTCATTTTATATAGTCTCCAACGATAGAGGGGGGGAGGGAGAGAGAGAGAGAAGGAAGACAGAATCCTCGCTGCAGAATCAAAATCCGTGACTGTTTCTTTCAGATATTAAATCAGATTCTTATTAGGCATGTACACCTTGGTTATCAGAGGATAAAGGCATCCATTTAGAGGACAGAATAATGACTCAAGATAGCTCAGGTTCATAAGACAATGAACGTTTTCTTGGTGCATTATTGGACAGGAAGTTTTTCTTATTAATGTGGGTCTCCCAAGGTGAGTATCGTTAAGGACAGCAAATCTCTAACCTTCCAAGTTGGTCACTGCTTTATCCTTTTACCATATCCATCTCTTCCGTGGCCAATTTTAATTAACACCTTTAAAAATGGGAATAAACTCATTAAAAGGGCAGATTGATTGTATAGTAATTTAAAGACTCTAACTCAAGTGAAATCCTCTTCAAGAATGTTTAATGAGATACCACAAAAGCTTAAGGTAATGATAGAATGGGACAAACTGTTAAACTAGCTATTAATTTAATACCACTAATGCATCGATTTACAATGCTGGTAAAACTATTCTTAATCACTCTTCTCCAGTCTCCTGTTTTGCAATTACAGGGTTGTTGGTGCACAAATTTGGCATTCTCCGGTAATTATGGCAATGAATGACTCCAAGCATAGCCGGTATTTAGTCTGTGGTACATTGATCATAATGTTTAATCCAGCCCTGAGTCTCAACACACAGAGAAGGAAAGGTCATTCTCTAAACAAAAAAATAAAGTAGATTATAATTGTGTTCGCATGATGTGATTGGCTAATGCCACCATTCCTTTGAGTAAATCATGCATCGCTTTGCATAGTATTGACCGAATCAACCTGGGACTAGCCATTTTTAAAAAAATTCCCAGCTGTCATAAAAGGAAGCTGGATGGCTGGCATATTTTGCCCATTCCCCCCCACACACGGACACACACTCTTTTTGGACTCCAGAAAGAAAATGAAAAGCCGCTGACAGAGTCAGTAGCCCTCTGGGTTCCTATTCAACCTTGCCTCATATTTCTGCACAGGTGTTTATAATTTTTGCTTTTGTTTTTAAAGGAGACAGATCTAGAGAAACCTCATTTTTACAGGATGTCTCCAGAGTAAGCTTTGGCTTCGGAAAGCTGAGTAAGAGGATTAAAGCTCCATTAACCTTCTAAGTCTAGGGTTAGATGACTCAAGGTGTTCTCATGCCATTTTGGCTGCCCTCTTAGAAAAACAGATCATAGCATGTGAATACATACATATATGACTAGCAAGAAGCCAAAAACACCAGCCTGAAGATGGCAAGTGAGACCTTGCCAAAACTTCGCCAAGAGACTTTTCACTCTACACAGGAAAAGACCCGAACACACCTGGACCTACATATATAAATATTTATCAAGTATACTTTTGGCAGTACGTCAAGGAGCATAGATAAGCCATTAAGGCTTCAGCAAATCTGTATCATTGTAATACAGCATGTTATCTGGTAGAGTTGGAATTTCCACACTTGTAAAAATAAAATACAAGGAAAATTCACACATTTATTTAGCTATCTTGCAGGGATCCCATGGAATAGGAAAGCAGGTCCAAGGTCTGTAGAGACCCCAAGGGGTGGGAAACAGAGCATGGGTTGCCTCAGGTGTGAGGAAGGCCTTGAGATGCCCAGGCCAGGCAGACAGAGGCTTGCTCTAGGCCTTCCAGCACCTTCTCATCCCCTGAGGCACCTTGTGTTTCACCTAATAACCACATTGGGAAGAGCAAGGATGGGAGTTAATTGGCAAGACAATCACATGGGGACTTCACTTAATGACTGTTACAACTTGCAGCCATAGTGGTCAGGCTCCATTAAGGCTGTAAGTCGAATTGCATTGAATATTGAACTATTAAATCTCAGCTCTTCCTTTTGTTTTGTTTTGTTGTTATTTATTAACTTCATAATCACATCATGAAAATCAGCTTCACACGTAGAGTCATTTATCTGGCTGGCAGAACCGCTTACAAATCGACCAATGCTGCTTGACAGGACTCATCTTTTAATATGTGCTCCTTGGAACAAAGTTTCTAAAATCCTTTTGGCTTTTTTTTTTAAAAAAAGGCAACTATTTCCCTTTTGGGGTATGTTAATCTGAATCTGTAGCCTTTTTTGATATAGTCAGTATTTTTACTTGCATCTCGTTTATTCAGCCTGTCATTCTGCATTTTCCCCTCCTTCTCCCTGTTGCATCTTTCAGTTATTTCAGTAAGTAGAAAAATATGTGATAGCTAAATTTTCCCATTATGGTGTGCTGCAGTTTTATTCTGCCTAACACCTACAATACCGGTGGGGATTTTTTTTCTTTTAAATAAATAAATAAACCCAGTGTAACATTTTAGCTGTATACAAAATGCCTTCCCAATGTATGCTTCCTTAAAGAGGTAAATCCACTAAGAATAATGTTAAATGTTCTGTCTTGAAGTTTTGAATGTAATACAATTACAGAATACTATTGTCCCAAGCTAACTCTTGTGTTAATGTGAAAGGAAGAAAAAGCTGGCAGTTTTCTTCAGATTGGAAACAGACACATTGAGTGTTATTAAAAGTCAATGAAATACCATTCCTTAAAACTTATCTGTTCTTAATGGATAACTGGTTACAGAGAGTTAAAAATAATGCACTACCTTTTTTTCCACTGCTAAACCAATGGAATTTTTCAGAGGTTTTCATACTTTGGGGGGAAAAAAGCCTTTCTGTTTTTCCCAATCTTTTTGTCAAAATGCTTAAGAATTTATTTTTAATTACTTTTTATCGGAGGTAATAAAACATGGTACTGTGTGTTTATTAAACATTTATACAGCTAAATCCACATAAATTCATATCAGTCTATACTCAAATGCAACAACATACAGAAAATATCCATGGTAAACCAAACATATGCATAACATGTACACTAAACATTAAAGATTGCTCATATACTTTCAGCATTAAATATCAAAATATTCACAGTAGGGTTGAAAACATCCAATCATTCAGAGAAATAACCATGGCTATTAAAAACTATCACAAAAGTCCATACAATACTCCTATACATCATGACCATCCACTGTCAAAAGCCCCTCAGAACAATTATGTTTCCTTGCTCTTTGGAAGACTTGTATTGCAGGGGAGAACCAAACACATAGAAAACGTCTACTCTACAGAATTAGTGCTGTTATGGAGAAGTACCACCTCCTCATCTCAGTCCCTTTGAGCTTGTGAAAATGCTGGAGAAACTAAAGGCACTCTCTGCTTGATTATATTCAAAAAATTGTGACTGGAGAAAATGGTTGTGGAGATATCTTGCTGCCAAGTCATGAAGATTTTGTAGGCCAAAACCAGCACTTTGAATTCTATTTAGAAACCTATCAACAGACTATGGAAACCCTTATTTACTGATATAATGCTCTGCTAATTATTATCTGCGAATATATGAGCTGCAGCATTCTCCACTAACTAAAGCTAGTGGGTAGTTTTAAAAGGTGCCACTTTATAATGCACATTGTAATAATTCAGGTGTGTTGTAATAAGGGCCACTATAGCATGGCCCTTATGATACAGAAGGGCCACAATTGATCTATTAGCCACACTTGGCACAAGGTCCCTTGGGCACAGCTTCTATCTCCCCTTCTATCTCCCTTGAGTGCTGGAGAACCTCCACATCATGAACTTGCTGTCTTAAGGACAGTGTCCCTGCCCCATCTCTCATATGATATTATTGGGGTTAATCAAGTTCCTCAATGAACAGTAAGTGTGTCTTGCTCAGATTCAATTTCAACCTGTTTAATAGCATTCAGATCCTAAGAATCTCCAGACATAGGAAGAAGACTTTGATGATATTATCAGTTTGGCTCAGAGTGGTGCTCTGAAACTAAATATCTCCTAGTGCAGTGATGGCGAACCTATGGCACGGGTGCCAGAGGCGGCACTCAGAGTCCTCTCTGTTGGCACGCGTGCCATCACCCCAGCAAAGTAAAAAGAATGTTCTTTAGTAGCAAGCCAGAGAAATGCAGGACTCCCTTCCCCCTCCCACTCTCCACTTTACCCAGCCCTCTGCCCAGCAGTCCAATCGGAGTGCTTCCTGTCTGGGAGAGAAGATCTGGAGGGGATCATAGCTCGCAGTAGGCCATAGAAGCTAAGATAGGCTGCTGTGAGGACCATGGAAGGGCTGCCCTTAAAAGCTGGGAGGATTCACTGGGGGGTGCCGGGGCATCACCAGGGAGGGTGGGAATGACCACGGGGGACGTGTTTATATGTTGGCACTTTGCGATACATAAATAAGTTTTGGGTTGCAGTTTGGGCACTCAGTCTCTAAAAGGTTCGCTATCACTGCCCTAGTGAGTTCAAATATATGTTTCATAACAGGGGAGAGGGAATCAATGTCTGTGTTTATTATGACCCTATGATAATATCATTTTCCTTGAGTCCTGGGCTATGAAAGAAAAAATGAACACAAAAAAGGCCCTGATCACAGTAAGATTGTCAATGGTATAAATTGACCTCCCCATAAACAAATAAGACGATAAACAAACATTCAAATGTAACTTCAGACATACTAAAAGTTGAAGAAAAGTTCAACATGTGTAGAGCACTTGTCAAAGTCAACAAACATAGGAAGTGGCCAGTATGAAATACAGTTATATGACAGTGCTATGTGATATTTGAATGGGATAATAATGTAGTAGAGTGTAGTGCAGATTCTAAATTCTCTTTAAGGCAGATCCACCACAAATTCAATATTGCAATCTACATGAAAGATTACCAAAGCATGGATTACATAAACTAAGTCATATCTGATATAACAAATCATGAATCAATGTAAGCCTCCGTTTAAGAGCATTTAATAGAAAAGAGTAACATATATAGGTAGACCTCAACTTACAATCACAATTGAGTCCAAAACATCTGTTGTTTAAGTGAGACAATTATTAATTGAGCTTTGCACCATTTTTGGTCTTTCTTGTTGAAGTTGTTAAGTTAATTGAGTGAATCTCGCTTCCCCATTGACTTTGCTTGTCAGAAGCTACCAAATGGGTATCCCATGGCCACAGGACACTGCAATCATCATAAATATGAATAAGTTGCCAAGCATCTGAATTTTGATACATGACGGTTGATGCTGCAACAGTCATAAGAGTGAAAAATGGTCATAAGTCACTTTTTTCAGTGCCATTGTAACTTTGAATTGTCACTAAATGAACTGTTGTAAGTCGAGTACTACGTGTATTTTCAAACAACATAAAGAATGAAATTCAGGATATCACAAATCTAATAAGTTTCAATGCTATCAAAATAATGTAAAGTTAGTCACATTGTTTACATATATTTCAGACAGATTTCATGTAGCTACTTTGATTCAGATGTTTTGACTTCAGTGCTAAAACAAATGCAGCGGAGTTTTATCAGGTTTGCTGGTAGCGAACAGAAGAACAATTATTTCTATGCAAACCCCTCACATTCTAGATACGTAAATTTCAAACTATAATTTAGATTTGTGCTTTAAATGGGGCAGAAACATATTGAAGCATCACAGTTATCATGAGATAATTGAGAATTGGAAACTTCTCAAGACTATTCCTATTTCTGCCATTCCCTGTAGTAATTGCAAGAGGAAACATTGTATTTAAATCTGGCAACCTTGAAATGAATGTAAAGTGTCTTTTTTTTCCCCTTCATAAAATTTTATAACACTTGACCAAATTGTTTCATGCTAGGAAAGAATAGCAAGTTTGTAAATCTAGCTTGCCAGCTTGCAAATCAGAAATTAGGACTCAATGTAGCATATGCAGATGGCTCCAAGGCCAAAGGGAAATACAGCTCACTGTCTCGGCGAGAATATGGCTTACTTCTCTAATCAATTTTCAGTGTTTCTAACATATGTTTCCTTTGGGAGGAAAATGGCAGGAAGGAAGCAAAGGAAGTTGAGAAGGAAAGAACTGAACCGCTTAACTGTTCAAATGTGTACCAATAGAATAGAGTATTTGTTGTTCAGGGTTGAAATGAAGGGTTCTTGCTGGTTTTCTTGCAGACATTTATTTGAACATTAACAAATAATGTGTATAAAAAGTAAAGCTACTTCTAAAGGATTAGATCAAAGAAAGCAAGGAATGGTTAACACTTAAAGAAGGAGAGTTTCTTGGTGCTCTCTGCGCTTGCTTGTTTTCATGCGGACGTTTCATTAACCAAACTAAGTAGCATCATCAGTGCTAGTAAGGAATGGGTTATAGGAAGACTATTCCTTACTAGCACTGATGATGTTACCTAGTTTGAGTAATGAAATGTCTGCAAGAAAACCAAGCTCAGAGAGCACCAAGGTTCACCCATTTCAACCCTGAGTTACAAAATATTCTCCTTTATCAAAGAAGGAGGCATAATCAAAGTACTTTTTATGGAATATTTTTTTAAAAAAAAACTGTTCTGAAAGTAAGTGAGAATAGCTAAACAAGGAGATTTTAACCATGAAATCAAGTTTAAAATAAAAGTTATTAAATTATCTGCAGTGAAACTGAAATGGGAAGGAATATTTCAGTGATCTGAATGAGAATCAGAGTGATACGTCAAGGCATGGAACTAAAATGGGTGCTATGTTAGTAAATACTATTTTTTATCGAGATGTTTAAAAATGGCAAGGCTGAAAGTATAGGAGATATTGGAGAATGTCATTAATCTCATGACTTGGAAATTGCAATAGGTCCAAAGTGGAATAACCTGACTGCTGATATTAATTGACTCTTTCAGCTGCATAGCATCTCTGTTGTGGTCATTTCACTGGTGTAACAGTAAAATTGTGGGATTACGTCAAAGTGTTATACTTACCCTACTAGACTTGACTCTCATTTACCTTCCTGACTGACACTACTGAAAGGATTCAGTGCATTCTGTGATGGTCTTCCCAAGAGGTGATGCTTAGAAACTCAAATCTATGAAAAGTTAAGGCAGTAGGGACTCTAACCCTTGGCAATTCTTCTCAGTAGCGGTGCAAATGGTGTGGAATAGAGTTCACTCTGACAGCGTTATCTCCTTGGAATTGAAATAAATGCTGTAAAAGTGAGCATTTTTTAAAAAAATGAAAATAAATAATAAATACACTGAGAATGACAAAATGGCAGAATGACATCAAATGCATTGAGGATGATAAAAACTAGCAATGCTGTAAGTATAGATGGTAGCTCAAGAAATGATATTTTAGAGCACTGTGCAACATATTTAATTAGGAGTGTAAAAACTAATTGTGTGATGAATAAAACAGAAATCTAGAATTGTTCCTTCATACAAAGGATAAAATAGCAAACATGTATGTTTAAAAAAACACTAAAGGCTTCATGTGTATTATTTTCTTGGCAAGATATTTGGCAGAATTCTGATTGAAATGGTACGAGAGGTGAACAATGAACAATATTTGTTGAATTCAATTGAACAGCTGCAGTGTGACTGTTTTCCAGGCAGTTAGCTCAGGTCAGATTTGTTTGCTCTTCATCAAGGCATTGAGATAGGAATGAATGTGAGAAAAATGTTTATTGTACTTCTGTTGATTTAAGGAAAGCATACACTAAAGTGAACAGGCTTAAATTATGCTTTGAATGAATATGGAGTTGAAACTTGCTTGCTGAATGTGATAAGAATGGCACACGATGGAAGTAAAGGATGCATGCAAATATGGGGGATATGTAGCAAATAATTGAAGAGCAGTAATACAAAGATGTGCGATGTCTGCTTATTTGTTTAATGTATTTATGGATAAATGAAAGCGGGTGGTAACATTAGAGATGTGTTGGCTGGGGACATGAATATATGTGTACTTTTGTATGCAAATCATGCTGTGTTGTTTGCTTAGAACCTGGAGGATTTGCTTCAAATGGGAGATAGGCTATAACATGCAGTGAGGAGTGTGAATCTGAAAATTAATATCAAACAGTGTAGTAGTTTGACAAAGAAAAAGGAGGGAACAATTGGAAAATATGCATAAATGGCAAAAATTAGGGAAAGTGAATGAACAAATATCTGTACCTTGGCAGCATGTTTAATTAAGATGGGAAGGAAATGAAGACATTTTAATAAACGTCAGTGCTGGTAAAAAGGAGGATGGAGGCAGGTGGTTTGTTATGAAGTGTCAAACGTGAAAATGGTTGCGTAAAAGAGTTTGCCTCTGCTCACTTTGGTATACGGAAATGAGTTGGGTACATAATGAAGTGACACCGAGAAATGTGAGAAGTGTGTGTGTGATACAACACAAAGAGACCGGGTCATGAATGTCCAGGTACTGAATGAATAACCATTGAGCACAAAAGAAATTGTTTAGTGTGAAAGAAATCTATTATGGTTGTTTGGTTATCTAAAGGCAATGAATGAGTATTGAAGTGTAGAACAAATGAGGATGAAGAGGATGAGCAGAAAGGGGAGTCTGAGAAGGTTGTAGTTGAGTGGGGCCAACGAGATTCTCAAAAAGAGAAAAGTGAGAATATTGAAGAATAAGGCAATAAATGAATTGGTAGACACAAGAAACATTTGCAAGGTTTAAAAGGTGCAGACAGATATAGTGAACAGTGTTTCTTTTGTCTTTCTTATCTCATGCAATAAACAGATAATTCTAAGGAGAATAGCATGATAAAACACATGTATGTTTAAAAGAAAATGTCAAAGTAGCGAACCCATTGAATTTAAAATGTATATCTAAGGAAGCATCCATAAGACAGTGTTATTTAGATGATCAAAATCCATACCAAAATGGAAGCAGATCTTATTAGTCCTTTCAGGTCTTTTATTTTGAATGATGCTTTACAGAATGATTGATTAAAGTCATTTAGAACCAAATCAGGATTGTTAAATGCTTTCATAAGGCACATACATTATTTTTTATTAAGAACTATTAGAGCAGCTGCTTTGAAAGAGGCGGTGATGAGGCCCCTCCTTAAGAAGCCCTCCTTGGATTCAGCAGTTTTTTCCAACTATCGTCCAGTCTCCAACCTTCTCTTTCTAACGAAGGTTGTTGAGAGTGCGATGGCATACCAGCTTCCTCGGCACCTGGATGAAAATATCTATCTGGACCCGTGCCAGTCCGGCTTCAGACTTGGGTTCAGCATGGAAACGGCATTGGTCGCGTTGGTGGATGATCTCTGGAGGGCCCGGGACAGGGGTTGTTCCTCTATCCTGGTCCTGTTAGACCTCTCAGCGGCTTTTGATACCATCGACCATGGTTTCATGCTGCACCGGTTGGAGGGGTTGGGAGTGGGGGGCACTGTATTGCAGTGGATCTCCTCCTACTTCTCCGATCGAATGCACACGGCGCTGGCAGGAGGGTGGAGGTCGGCCCGAGGCGCCTGTAATGTGGGGTGTCTCAGGGGTTGGTCCTCTCTCCCCTCCTGTTCAACATCTATATGAAGCCGATGGGCAAGATCATCCGTGGCTTTGGGGTGGAGTTTCATCAGTACGGTGATGATACTCAGCTGTGCGTCTCCACCCCAATGATGCTGTTGAAGTGATCATCCAGTGTCTTGAGGCTGTGCGGGTCTGGATGGGGAGGAACAGGCTCAGGCTCAACCATTCCAAGACCGAGTGGCTGTGGTTTCCGACGTCCCGATATAGCCAGTTGATTCCATCTCTGGTCATCGGGGTAGATTCTTTGCCCTAGGTGGAAGGGACTCGCAACATGGATGTCCTCCTGGACTCACGGCTGTCGTTGGACGATCATATGAAGGTCATGGCCAGGGGGACCTTCCATCAAGTTTGCTTGATGCGCCAGTTGCGTCCCTTTCTAGATCGGGACTCGTTACGCACAGTCACTCAAGCATTTGTCATTTCTCGCCTGGATTACTGCAATGCTCTCTACATGGGGTTCCTCTTGAACTGTACCCGAAGACTGCAGTTGGTTCAGAATGCGGCCGCGCGGGGGATTATGGGGGTCACCGGACGTTCTCATGTGACCCCCTCCTGCGCGAGCTACACTGGCTACCTGTGGTCTTCCGGGTGCGTTTCAAGATATTAGTGAACATCTTTAAAGCGCTCCATGGCTTAGGGCCAGGATATCTGCAGGAGTGCCTGTTACCAAATAATATCTCCCATCGACCAGTTTGCTGACGGCAGAGGTGCCGTCAGCCAGACAATGTCGGCTAGCGACCCCCAGGGTCAGAGCCTTCTTTGTGGCAGCTCCGACCTTGTGGAACAAACTCCCCCCGGAGATATGTACCATCTTTGATCTCCGGGTCTTTCAATGTGCCCTTAAGACTCCTCTCTTTTTATCCAGGCCGGGCTATCCTGATTTCCTATATGTCCCCTCGGAGTGGGTGTTTTAAATTTAATAGGAGTTTTATTGGAGCTTGGTAATTCTAATCTCAGCCTCTAATTTGTTTTAATGAGTTTTTAAAATTTGCTTATATATTTATGTATGTTTTTAATGGCTGGACACTGCCCTGAGTCCTTCGAGAGCAGGGTGGTATATACATTTAATAAATAATAATAATAATAATAATAATAATAACTGCCAAGAAAGCCTTGTCAAAAACTTTTTGGACATCCAGGAAAACCAAAGCTAATTGTTTCCCTGGATGAAGTTCATAGTATTCAAAAATGTTCAATATTGTTCTTAAATAATTTTTAATCTATCTCTTCGGTAGAAAACCGTTTTGGCCTTTGTGTATAAAGTCAGTCAAAATTATTTCCATTCTTTCTGCCATTATTGAAGCAAAATTTTTTCAATCCACGTTTAATAGTGATATCGGGCGATAGTTTTTTATTTGTTCCAAATCTGTATCTTCTTTTGTTATTAATGTTTGCTTCCAACCACATTTTTGGTATTTTAGCTTCCAACAAAATTTCATTATATATTTCTATTAATGGCTCATTCTGTACCTCCTGTAAAGATTTATACCACTCTGCTGGTAGTCTATCAGGTCCTGGAGCTTTCTCACTTTTTTATCTTTTTATGGCCTCCATCAATTCTATCATAGTTATGCCTTCATTAAGTATCTTTCTGTATTTTTCAGAGATTTTTATTTCATCACTTTTTTCCAAATAATGTTCTATTTTTTCTGAAGAAATCTTTCCTTACTTACAGTTTAGTATAATATTCTTTTTTTGTTCCCTTTTATACTTCATTTCTCCTTTTTCATCTTTCAATTTATATATAATTCTTTTCTTTTTCTTTTTTAATTATATATGATAGCCATTTTCCTGGTTTGTTGGCATTAAAAAAAAGTTGTTTAACATTTTCTAGCTGTTATGCCAGTTTTTTTGATTCCAGCAAGTTTAGCTTATGTTTGCTCATCTCCATTTTTTTTAGTATTTTTTATCTGGATTTTTTTTTGTAATTTTAATTCAAAGTTTTTTATTTCTTCTTTTAATGTTTTAAATTTATGTAAAACTACAGGCTTTTGTAGATGACTTGGCATTTATTTTGGAAGAACCAATAACTGTGATACCGAAGCTGGTACAAATGATAGAGGAATATGGAGAGGTATCAGGATTTAAAATGAATAGAGAAAAGACTAAAGTGATAGTTTAAAATATGACAGAGAAACAAAAACAATTAATAGGAAAAATGGATCTGTAATTGGTGAACAAGGTGAAATATTTAGGAATAAATTTAACAACTAGATGTTCTACCTTGAAAGAAGATAATTATGATAGATTATTGAAACAGATAAAGATAGACTTAGAAAGTGGAAGAACTTACAACTATCTTTGTTAGAGAGAATTGCTACAATTAAAATGAATATATTGCCGAAAATATTATTTTTATTTCAGATTATATCTATAAGGTTGGGGGGAAATACTTTGCTGATCTAAATGCTGCAATATTAAAATATAAATGGCAAGGTAAAAAAGCTAGAATAAAGGTGAAAATGTTACAAGATAACAAAACTAATAGAGGTCTGGGGCTACCAGAATGGAATCTATATTACCAAGTATCTGCATTAACATGGATTAAGGAATAGATAATGCTTAGAAATAACATTAATAACTCAGTTAAACATTAATGTTTTTAAAAAATCCTTTCCTAGTGAGCGTCTAGATGGTAATATAAAGGTATGTAGGCAGTTTCATCTTTGTAGTTGTAATGGTGTTAGAGATATCGTGATGAGTCAGGCAGTAAATCAGTGAGTGAGTGAATGAGTTGTTTTTAACATTTATAACTATATAGATGGGAAAAGATTAAACAAAAACCTATAGGAAAACCCCACTGGGACATTCAACAATGGAAGCATTCATATATCCAAATTGGGTAGACATTGAAAAAATTTGGACATATAAAGGTATTTTAGATTTAGAAAGGAATATGAAAACTAGACAAAAATTGTAAAATCAGGGTGTGCATATTACATGGTGGTCATATTTGCAAATGAAAACAAGTTACGAAAAGGATGTTAAAAACAAATTTGAAAAAGACCGAACAGAGTTAGATGAGTTAAAAAATGACGAGAGATTACAAACACAATCATAATCTAGTTGTTTGGTAGCCAAGGATGATTTGTCGTATTCTCAGGATGTTGCCCAGATGATAGAACCATTTGAAAAGAGATAGGAAGCAAAAGAACAAAGGCCAATAAGAGCAGCGGAGAAGCGTCTGGAGGAGCAGAAGACACAGCAATATCAACTT
>JANHFO010001885.1:135073-151136 GCA_032468095.1 Pareas carinatus | reverse complement strand
TATTGATTTCATGTAATATTCTAATTTTCTGAGATTGTGAATTTGGGGTTTTCATGAGCTGTAAGCCATAATCATCATTATGATTATGACAAATTATGACAAATCAAGTCTTGAACTATCTCGCTTTGCATGTATTGAGTCTATCTCATATATTAGTTTCACCTTTTAAGTGAAAACTGAAATAAATGAACTTTTACATGATATTCTAATTTTTTGAGTTTCACCTGTACTTACCTGCCCAGAAGGAAGACCACAATAAATTGAAGTAAAAAAATCAATATGGAGATTCCATGATCTTATGTTAATGTGGGCAGCCTTTTGAGCTGTTCGCTTGGAGTTCTGAATGTACAGAAAAAGCTATCAATCAACATCAGAAATAGCAATCAATCAACTTCAAAGGCAATTTTCATCCAATCACTAGCCTTTCATGTACCTTTAGAGTACCATTCTACCCTGACATCTTGCTGAAGTGAATGGTTTTATTCACTATTATTTCTTTATTTAGGAAACTCTTTCTAAATTCTTACATCTTGCTTATTGCCATTGCCAAATCTGACCCAATTTGACAGTGTCAATAGACTAGATGTAGGGAGGAAAATATCCAGGCAGCCGTGGATCATGGATCAGGTGGGTTTCTCTAAGTGATAGGGTAATTCCCCCATAATTTGACATGCTATTTTATTTATTGCCTGGTTAGCTACTGACACCAAATCAAATCTGATTTCTCGATGAGATTGCCTTTGAATGACCTTATTCCACATGAATCCATGTGACTGAACCTTACTGAGAGCGTAAAAGTTCATGTTTGAGCCTACTCTGTAACAGTAAGAGAGGTAAAGTTCTCCAAGTTTATGTTTGCTCTTTTCTAATCTCCACAGGTTCTCTGAGAATTTTCAAGATTACAGTTAGCGTTTCTGCAATGATTCCTGTCGTCTTCTTCAGCTCTTTAGGATGTAATTAATCTGGCCTGGAGACCTGCATCTGGTAGAAAGATGGGATCCTACTATATCTTTATCAGTTTTGTGCTGTATTTCCTCCCTTTCTTCAAGGATGCTAGGAAGATCTCTCTCCCTCATCCAGTACAAGAGAACGGCAGAGAGATGCTTAAGTAGTTCTGCCATCTTCCCATTTCCTATCATTACTTCCCCACTTTTTTCTGTTCAACAGAAAAAGCCCTTCTTAATATATTTTGCATTTCTCACAAGCCATATTTCATTCTGAGCTTCAATTTTCCTGATTCTATCCCCGCAGGCTTGAGCTACTGTACAAATTTGTACTCTTCCTAAGCTATCAGTCAGTGTTTTCGTTTCATAAACATCTCCTTTTTGCTTCTCAGTTTGTCAGTGAACTTCTTGTTCATTTATATAGACCTCTTAAATCTTTCCTCATTTTTCCTGTTTTCTTGGATCATTTGTGCCTATGCTTTCAGTATCTCATTTTTCAGGATCACCCACTTCTTTCTGACTTATTCATTTGAGTCCATCTGTCTTCTAGAAATCCAAGGCACACAACTGAATTTTCTCAGCTATTCTTCCCATAAATATTTCGAACCCTGAAGCCTTGCCTTTGCTATCCCACAAGATGACTCCTTCAGCCCATCATCCAATCCTTCCAGGTTGGTTAGAAATAGGTCATATGTTGGTTTATCACTTTGTTTTTCCATTTTATGAAGCATGAAATCAAAAGCAAGAGAAATCAGAAACAGAATCATATGACTGAAAGGGGCTACAGATGTTTTCTAGTCTAACCCCCTGCTCAAGGCAAGAGACTTTATGCCATCCCAGTCAAATGGTTGCCCAATCTATTCTTGAAAACCTCCAATGGTGGAGCACCCACAACTGCAGAAGTGTTCAATTTTTTTCAATTCTAATATTTTATTGGTTTATCAAAATATAAAAATACAGAAGTGCAAAGAAAAATGAAAACAAGAGGAAAATAACAGAGGAAAGAAGGAAGAGAAAAAGAAAAGCACTAACTTTCGACTCCTATTAATGCAGTAGAATAAGGTAGTAACATAAAACCTCAGCTTTTTACTTTTATATAATAATATATATTTGCCATATATTAGCCATTTCTATCCAATCAGCAAAACCCAAAATCAAGTTTCATTTTTACCCCACCCAAAGCACAAAGTCCAAAAGCAGTTTCCAAGTAGAAGCAAAATTAAATGTATTCTTTTCTTGAATCAAAGCAGTCAATTTTGACATCTCTGCTAACTCCATCAACTTTTTCAGGCATGCATCCATTGTGAAAATCAAAGTATCCTTCCATTTTTATGCATAAAGTATGTTGGCTGCCATCAGCATATATAACCTCAAAAGTTCAATTTTTCCTCCAAGTGCTTTTTTCCATTAAGCCTAAGAGAAAAAGTCTCTGGTTTTATCTTTATATTCACTTTAAGAATCTTTTGTATTAAGATACGAATCCTACTCCAATATTTCTTTGCTTTGTCACATGCCCGCCAAAAATGGTAAAAAGATCCTTCTTTACATTTACATTTCCAACATTCACTTGAGGTAACTTTATACATTCTTGGCAATTCCTCTGGCAGAAATGGCAACCTGATGGTACCGTCCTGTTTTTTGGACTGATATATTTATTCTACACCGTTTTATACTTAGAGCATTTCTAAGTCCAAAGAAACTTCCTTAGGGAAGAGGAAGCTCAGGAAATCGACCCTTTTGTTCCCCCGGATGGACAGATACCCTTGAAGAGCTTCTTAAAGAAGCAGTCAGGTGAGTCTCTGGCTGAGGATGGACGATCAAGAAGCAAGTTCACCGTGGAAGAACCAGTTGTCCAAATAAAATGAATAATAAAGTTTGTCTCCTTTTTTTTTTAGAGCACTAGCTTTTGTACATTTGTTGAAACATCATCATTTCTGAAGCTCCATGGCAAGGAGGGGTGAAGTTGTTGTAACCCAGCCAGAGTAAGAAGTAGAAGCTTCTTCTTTTTGTTTAGTTTAAGGTTCATAAAGCTACTTCCAAATGCATTTTTCTCTTGCCTTTATATCATAATGGTCATTTCTGCATAAGTGTCTGCTATGCTGAACTGGGGATACAGACTGAGGTGCAGCAGTCCAAATCTTTCTTTCTTTTTAATAACACTATCTTGGGAGGCAGCTCTCATGATTTTCTTTCCTTTTCGTGTCCTTTGATCATCAAAGGGAAGGAGGGATGGTCAGATTGCTTTTGCTTCCAGCTTCTTCACATATCTACTGCTGACTTTATAGGGAGAAAAAAATATTCTAAAATATTTGCCTGCTTATAGTAGCATCATTTCTCTCAATATGGATAAGAAGAATGGATTTGATTAATCAGTTTCATTAAAGGGAGGGGATAATTAAATTTATGACGTCATCTGATTCCTAAGTGACTCTGGGTATCTTACATAGTTTATAAAGGGGAACTTTTTTAAAAAAAAGATTGCATAAATGCTGAGTTTAAAAAAAAATCATGCTTGACAATGCTTCAGGGAACAAAGCCATGATTTTAAAGACTTATGAAACTCTTGTAGAACATTAGTCATGCAAATCTCCAGCAATATGTTCTAGAGGACAGGCATTGTGACAGAGATCCAAAAATGCTTCCTGTTGCAGCGTGGAACAAACGGGGCTGGAGCGTAGGGTTTCTAAAACAACGTTTATTCATAGCACAAAATAGAACAGCACCAGCAGTGGCAAAACTCCTGCTGCCTTATTTTATAGTTGGCGCACTAGGTGCGCGTTAGCCAATCAGGTTTTTTCATAACTTAAATTCCCTTATAGGGCAAACCACGGGGGCGGGGGACCCTCAGACATTGGCTCCTGGATGTCTGGAGAGTCAGGAACACCACCCAGTGCAAAAACCGCAGCGACAGGGCCGGGGGAGTGGGCCGGTTAGCGGTCAGCAGTCCTAATAGTGGTTTATGGTCCGTCACAACGGTGAAGTGACGGCCATATAAATATTCATGAAATCGTTTAATACCTGCAATGATGGCCAGCGCCTCCTTATCTTCCTGACTGTAATTTCTTTCGGGTTTAGATAAGGTGCGCAAATAATATGCAATCGGGGCTTCCTGGCCCGAGGGGAGCCTATGGCTGAGCATCGCCCCCACCCCAAAGGGAGATGCATTGCACGACAATATAAGTGGCAAAACGTTATTGTAACGGATAAGGAAACTGTCGGTGGACAATAAGTTCTTTATGGCCCTGAAAGCTCAGTCCTCCTTGGGGCCCCACACCCATGCAGAGTCTTTGGCTAGAAGTTTGTGCAGTGGCTCGTCTACTGTGGCCTTGTGCTTCAAAAATACCGCATAGAAGTTCAAAAGCCCCAAAAAGGCTTGAAGTTCTGTCTTATTGGTTGGTGTGTGGGCCTCCTGGATAGCCCTGACCTTGGCCGTGGGGTGGATGCCCTTACCATCAATTTTAAAGCCTAAAAACTCCACCGCTAGCACCCCAATTTGGCACTTTTTCAGTTTTAGTTTTAAGCCGGCTTCCTGAAATTTTGGTAAAACTGCCCTTAGTCTAAAGGAGAGTTGCCTTTCGTTCCACACCTGAAATCCCACAGAGCAGACGTTCCATCACGCTCTGGAAGATTCCAGATGCAATGCTAATACTGAATTGTAAGCAGGTGCACTTAAAGGCCCCCCTATGTGTCACCACTGTCTGGGCTTCAGCTGCTTCATCGTCCACCGGCAGCTGCTGGTAGGCTTGTGCGAGATCCAACTTCGCAAAGACCTTCCCAGGGCCCAAGGAATTCAGCAAGTGCTGTACCACCAGGATGGGGTAAGCACTCTGTTGGATCCCTTTGTTCAGTGTGCACTTGTAGTCGGCACAAATGTGCACTGAACCGTCTCCTTTTATTGAGGTGACTATAGGGGTTTCCCATTTTGTGTGATCAGTAGGGACTAGCACACCCTGCCTGATCAACTTATCCAATTCTGTATCGATTTTGAGCCGCAGAGCAAAGGGGACTCTCCTGGGCTTTAATCTAATTGGGGCTACCATAGGGCCCAGATTCAGGGAAATTGGGGTGCCCCAGTACTTGCCAAGTTCCTCTGAAAAAGTGTCCTTAAAGTCCTGGATCAGGTCTAGGCTCCAGTCCTTGTTCACTTGGCAGACGCCGGTCAGCTCGAGCCTCAAGGGCTTGAACCACTCCAGTCCCAGAAGGGTCGAAAGACATCCGCCTACCATGGTGATGTTCAGGCAGCTCTGGAACTGTTTGTAGGATATGGTGACTGCAAGCCTGTCCAATATGGGGATGGTATTCCCCTGGTAGTCTGTCAGGCGAAGGAGCTGCTGTTTGATCTCGTGCCTCTGGATCCTGCAGCAGAGTTGCTTCAGGCGGGCCCAGAAGATCATAGAAATCTCTGAACCCGAATCTACTTCCATGGGACAGAGAGCGCCATTGAACTGCCTTGGTATTTTGTATCAAAAACGTATTTGCAGCTTCTCTTGCCTGCCTCAGTTTCCAGGCAGGTTTCTTCCCCCCCACTGGTTTATTGTTGGGCTTCCTGCCCAGTGAGTGAGGCTGGGGGAAGGGTGCGGGCTGAGGCGCCCTGCAAATATGTGCCAAGTGGACGCGTTTCCTGCAGCGACGACAATTAGCGTCTTTGAATCTGCAAGTTGCCTTCGGGTGGAACCCCCCACAGCAACTGCAGTGTTTTTGTTGGTCAGCTTGCTTGGAGACCTGGTGGACCTCATCCTCCTTCTCCCCCTCTGATGGGTCATTAGGATGATCACTGGCGGAAGCATGGTGCGCCTCTGATGCCGGCTTTTCAGCCGCTGCTCCTCTGGCCATTCTCTGGAGTGAGTCAGCCACGGAGGCCGATGATTCTGTCACTAGGGCTTCATCCACAGCAATCTCAAAGGTCAATTTTTGTTTGCCAGCAGCCGCCGCTGCAGTTTAATGTCTCGTATCCCAAAAAGGAACCGACCCAACAGCACCTCCTTGATATTTTGGAATTTGCAGTGGGCAGTGGCCCGCCTAAGCACTGCCAGGTATTCACTGATCGATTCCCCTTGCTTCTGGATTCGATGTTGGAACTTGTGGCGCTGAACCCACATGGCTGGTGCTGGTGCATAATGGGCCATAGGTTTCTCAATGAGGTCCTTCCATGAGGTCTCCTCTAATGTTTTCGGCTCCACCAGGTTGGATGCCATTTCAAAAATGGCATTCCCGCAGTTGCTCAGGAACAGCACCTTCTTCCCTTCCTCCAGGTAGTCATCCGGGGTGTGAGCGGCAATGTAGAAGTTAAATTTCGACATGCAGGCTGCCCACCCCTCTTCTGCTGGGTTGTATTTTGCCGGTGGCTGGACGACGGACATTGTCACTCACTTCGTGCAGCGATCTTAGACAGTTGACTGGTTTACTCGGCACCTAGCTCCGCTAGCCGCTTCCCTCTCCTCATCGCCAGCGTGTTGCAGCATGGAACAAACAGGGCTGGAGCGTTTCTAAAACAGCGTTTATTCGTAGCACAAAACAGAACAGCACCAGCAGCGGCAAAACTCCCGCTGACTTATTTTATACTTGGCGCGCGTTAGCCAATCAGGTTTTTTCATAACTTAAATTCCCCTATAGGACAAACCATGGGGGCGGGGGACCCTCAGACATCGGCTCCTGGATGTCTGAGGAGTCCTGGATCTAACACTTCCAGTTTCCAACTAGGTGACACTTGTTTAAAATTGAGAAAATTCTGACCATCCTCATTGCTATGGTTGCTTTAAGAGCCCAAACAGTTGGTTTACCATATATGAATGGAGACCATGATGAATCATGGCAATTACTAAGACCAGAATACTAATTAAGTGCAAGACGCAGGACTGCTATAAAAGCAGGAAGTCAGAGAGCATTTCCCTCTCTCTATTGATGTATCTATGCTCCAGAGTTACTGTTTTGATTGCTGATTATCCTGGTTGGTTTATATGATATTGATTGCTTGACTGTGTAGGACTATTGGACTGTGAACTGATATTGAAGATTGGACTGTGCCTATATCCTGTATATAAATACCTTTTATACCCTTTATATTTTGTGTGTGTGTGACACTGAGTTCATCGCTTCATCTTTGCATGCTGCCTTCTGTATTTGCACTGTCCTTGCAACCAAGGAATCTCTACTTATACCTAACACTCATTCCAGAATGGGATAACTCGCCATGGGACATCTTGCCACTGGACAATTCAATGCAGGATAACTCAAGAGAAGAACAAGTAGAATTGCAGTCCACCCCAGCCTCAAGGACTTCTACCTTGAGTAGGTTCAAACCTAGAGCAAGATAAGGCCCTCTGCAATTCACTTGTCCTTCTCTTGAATTATCCCATGTTGAATTGTCCCACGGTGAGTTAGCTAGGGTGAGTCGGCTGGGCTGAGTTGTCCTGCCTAGAACCTCTTCATTGTACCCAACCTCACTTGATGAGCAGAAACCACTGGAGACAATCTCTCAATACAAACCTAGCCAAAAATATTGGTACTTCTCCACTTTTTCCCACTAACTCTGTTTGCTGTCAAAAAAAATGAAACCCACCCAAGTCAATGGCAGCCACAATTCTTTATTCCGTAATCTATAGAGCAGACATTTCACTGGTGATGTATGACTTAATATAATCTTGGGAAACAAAGATTATAAAATAAACAAAAATGGCATTTGGTGGATCCTCTATTTGAAGCACTTTAGCAAGTCATTTATAGTTAATATAGCTGAAGGTTATTTTTCTGTAAAATACAGTATATTAGACCCTGAAGTTATCCACATGTGAACCCACACAGGCGGTGTCTGTAATGGCATGCACAAAAAAAGAAAGAAATGGCCCCTTTAATTCCAAACCCCAGGAATCACAACAACTTTTGATGAGCATTACACAGTCCCATTTGCCAGCTACTCCTGAATTTTAAAAAGAAACCTAATTTTGTGGGTGGGTCTGCATGTAAATCAGTCCCAGTTCAGTTCAAATAGGAGGTTCACAATTCAAAAAGGGCATGATTTGATTCGAATTTGCAATTTAAGATTCAAGAGTAAAGCAATTCAATTCAAGATGCTTTGAGATTTGATTAAAAATAGATTCATCATAAACTACAATGGGGAAGAATTGAATGCCTGTAGCTTCTTCATATATATTTTTTTTGGCAGAATGGGATGAAAATAGCAGGGAAAATAGGCGCTTTAAAGTACATTAGCCCTGTCAAGTTTCAGCTGAATATTTGCAAGGATTTTACTGCAATCATTTTTTTTTCAAATTTTCCACACACATTTTGTTTAAGGCAAAGATAGCAGGCATGAAAATGAAAGTACACCGGTCTCCAAATTGCTGGCATAGAGACTGTGTTATAATGAACCAGTGCAGAATGTATTTTAATCCAACTTTAAAACTTTATTTAAAAAATGCTTTAAAAGTAAGCGTTTGCTTTTCTGAGGATCCAGGTTTGCAACAACTTTGAAAATGAACCACTTAATTTTCTAGAATAGGTATAATTTACTTATTTTACTGCTTTTAATTACAGGGTTTGCTTGAGTGCCAACAGAATTTGTATAGCCAGGAAGCAAAATTGCCCCCTCCTGAAAGGATCCCTCCACAGCTATCTGAAATATACAAGGACCACTGGCATTATGTGGTGTCTTTAGGGCAGTGTAGAGGGATAGGGAATGGCCTCGAAGGACAGAAAAAAGAGCCACTACCAAGGCAATGGTCAGATAAACGGGGATTGAGCCTGAACCAAGAAAATAACTTGAGAAAAACAGCTCAGATAAGCTGCTTCCTAATTCAAATGAGGATAGTGAGGGAGGAGAAAGCACATTCATATTTGTAAGATTACTATAGCACTTTCAATAAAAGTAGTCCTGACCTACAAGACATTGATTTCTTAATCTAGTCTACCTTATTGGACTGATAACAGAACTTGGAAGATGACCAACTGACTTGTCCTACTGTCAGGGTCAGAGGTTAGGGTGGCACTGCTGCCTTTGTTAACAGGATTTTCTAATGTATCAAAAGGGTGGTAAAGTTGATACAGCTTTTAGATAGAACGCCTTCACCACCGGTTGTATTAGGATTGAGATTTGTTGGAAATAGTCTATATTAAATAATTAGCAAAGATACCAGAAGTAAACTGACACAGTATGATAAATAATGCCAGAGAGAGGCAAATCACATAGAGAGAAATTAGCATCCATTCACTGATCGTTGAGAAATTTAAACCTGTCCCAATCGTGCCAAATTTAGAAGTAATGTTTGACCCAAGAACCTAAACAATCACAGCAAAACATGAAGCTTGCACAATGATCTAGCAGATGCCATGGAAATGTCTCAATTATGTACTTGCATCCGAATGATATCAAATTAATTTAATCATTTGCTTGTCCTGCATGGATGCCTTTGTCCAAGAATAGGTATAAAATACACATTCAGAGTGCTGAAAGCTGAGCTGAACTGCCAGTTTTGTAGTTTTCCATTCATACAAGAAAAGGAAATTCACAGGATTTTTTTTAAATCAAGCTTTATTAAGATGAAAGAATTCTGGTAAACGTTACCAGAAATAAGGCTTTGAAAAAACCAGATGAATGGAATTTAAACTTGACAAAAAAAAGACAAGCAGAAGAGAGTGAAAAACCACCAGACCATCTCTAGATACCAGTTATCAGAGATAACAAAGGCTGTGGAACAGATCACAGGAATGCAATCTATCAAGATCATACAAGGATCAGAGGACAGCAGCTAGAGATAAGAAACTTAACAGTTAACTGTCAGGAAGCAAGTCATGTTTGACCCAGCAATCTTACAGGGCAACAAAAAATCCTCAGTTCATGCACACGACTATCATCTATAGGGCTCTTCTGTCTTCCTCAATCCCTGGACACTTTTTGCTAGTGTGTACCAAGACAAGTTGTTATACCATATGCTTAAGATGATGTATGTGTTTGTGTAAGGTGCTTAAGCTTTTGTAAATAACCAAGATTTTGTAGGCTAACAAAGACTTGGTGTGCAACGAGTTTCCTTAAATATTTTATTTTGCGTAAAATTCTGAACCTCTGTATTTTTGTAGAAGGATGGAGTGTATTCTCACAAATTAAAAACTCATTCCCTCCTCACTAACCAAGAGTATGTGCTACTGAGTTTCAGCCATGTCCACCTAGTCTCTAAACTAAGTAAACTCTAAGGAAGCAGAAGGCACTGGGATATTTGAAGGAGGGAAGGAAGGAATGAACGCTCCATTCTATCAATATGAACTAATTTTCAACATGGAACTGACAGAATTCAAAGGTGGAGTGCATTAGGGTGGAGACTTTTTGAGTTTTTTTCTAAGGTCTTGCTGTGAACTGCAGGAGAAATGAACTTGGTGGCAATGATAACAAGAAGGTCTGATGCTGGCTGTTTCCATAATTATTATTTGAACTATATCAGTCTCAGAATTAACTCTGACAATTGCAGTTGAGCAGGTAGGGTACCTTGAAGATGATGACTGCATGAAGGTGATAAGTACAGCTTGTGACAAGTCTTGGACAAGCCTTTCTACAGCCTCCACAAATGCTGTTGAGAGAGCTGTGGATTGATTTCATTCAGTTAAAGCTTCATCAAATCAGTTGTTAAATTAATGCATACACTGGGGCTTATAATTTAACAAGTGAAACATTGGAACACAATGCTTTGACTCTGCATATGTTTATGCTTGCAACTTGATTTTTGTGGCAAATCATTAGCTTAAATCTTAGCACTGGAAACTTGGAAGGAACTACAAAGTCTAACCTCTTCTAATATGGAGGGGAGAAATGAAACTATCTCTGGGAAGGGGCTGTGCAATAATATTGTTCTGAAAATATGTAACTAGAATTATTCAGAAAGACAATTTGATATAATGATTAAGCGATCAGGCTAGAAACTGGGAGACCATAGCTCTAATCCTACCTTAGGTACAAAGCTAGTTGGGTGACTTTGGTCCAATTACTTTTTGTCAATGCTAAGAAGAATGCAATGGCAAATCATTTCCAAAATCTTGCCAAAAAACTTTGGAGACTTGTCACCAGGAGACTGAAGTGACCCAAAGTTATCAATGAGCACAAACATGATTATAATATTTCCAAGTCATGAATTACCCAACTTGTTATGTGTGCTGTCTATTTTTCCTTTGTAAATGTAATTTTATTTATTTATTAATTCTGGATCCAAGGGCTCTGCTGGAGAAGCAAAGGCTCCTTGCAGTCTATGGGAACCTCTTGGTCAAGCCAGAGGCTCCAGCGTGTCTGATCCTAATTGCTGTCAATCAATGGTCAGCAGATGTTGGGAGTTGTTTCCCCCCTCCCAACTACTCAGACATTTGGGAGACAAGGGAGTTGGACCAGTTGATTGGCTGTTGCACCAGCCCAAAATGTATTATAAAAGACTGTGTAATTTTCCAGCAGTTGCTGGCTACATTGTTACTCATTTCAATAAACACTATTTGGATTCACTGAGGTTTCTCCCGCTTCTTCCTTGCGCGATCGGACCCAAGCCCCTCAGATCCAACAATTAATCTATCATATGCCACCTTTCTCACAAAATATGACTGAGCAGCATACAGTAAAAATCTAACCCTCCATGTACTTCTGAGTCAAGTCTTCTGACCTGTAAAAATTAGAATAAAATCTCATTCTATCATCCTAGATGCTGGTCGGACAACATTGCATCATCCACAAATTTAATAGTCAGCCGATCACTCCTATTTTCCAGGTTATTAATAGAAAGATTGACAAATATTAGCTTAAGAACTGTGGTGACATGCCAGATATTGTTTTCCAGTTGGAAAAAAGCCATTAAGACTGACTTTGAGTACAGTTAGTTAGTCACTTGTTGACCTACCTCACTAAAGTGTCATCCAAATTATTCTTTAGCAGCTTGTCAATAAGAAAGTAGTTTTTGTACTGACTGAAATACCTCTAGGGTTAAGGTCATGGCAAGTTTCCATTTTGAATGTCACATATGACACATGAAAAAGGAAGTGTGAATCACACACACTTCTTCTTTTACCACTTGTATATCTGAACCAAAATATAAATGTTTATAGTTGGAGAAGGGATAAATCTGTTTCAACATGATAGAAAGCATTCTCTTGTTCAAAATGCAGTTATACAGAACTCTAATTCCAATGATTTTTTAAGGGCAATCGGATTACTCTAGAGTTTAGCCTGGGTTCAAACCCTGGATCATCAGGTGTCTTTCTGTTCAACATGTGTTCTAAATTCTGTAGAAGTAAATGTTACTTTTCTCTCTGGTGGCTCATTACACTCAAAGCAAACAATTAAGTCTCAAGACCTCCTATTTCTGCAGTGTCAAATGAGATTAATAACTTTACATAACCTAAACCCTATTGAGAGCTAAGGTCAGGCAGTCAGTGGAACTGAAAACTCAAAGGGATTTTTTTTAATGTTATACCAAAATGAACAGTGTGAAATTCAAAGCACAGGTTTCCACTAAGTACAAAGCCAAATATCAGCTCTGAAACTTCTCTGCATTTTGGTAACTTTCAAGAATTTCTTCCAAATGTCTCCAGAGACCAAATCAAACAATGAAAACTTGTTTTTCTGATCTTAGAAAAGTATTTAGAAAGGAAGGTGTAGTAACGTGGATTCACGAGGCAGGAGTCAGGCTTAAGGGAACAGGTCTTTATTCTTTTAACAGCAACTGTAAAACTGCACCGGGCAGAAAAGCCCGCGCTTTGCACTTTTATATTTGGCGCCCGGGCCCGGCGCTGGCCAATCAACGTTGAGCACTCCGTGCCCATATGTGGAAGCCTCCCCGAAGGGAGGGGTGGGAGGAGAGCACTCCGTGCCCATATATGGTAATCTCCCCGAGGGGAGGGGCGGGAAGCCGATCAGCGTCGGCTCCGCCGCGTCCCGGGGTTTCCCGGGATCCAACAGTTAGAAACAAGCCCTTCATATAAGCCGCTTTAGTCCATTTGTCAGTGAAAACCAGCACTCTCTTTAGTCTTTTTATTAGTTCTGCTTGTGAAAGACATTCATGGGCAACCTTGCATAATGCAGTAAGCACAGAACATATTTCACTGTTAGAGGTAGCCATTTTTCAATTTGAGGTGAGGATGTGATGGAGAATTATTGAAACTGTGCCATGGGAAAGAAAATATCTTTTTCCCTTGTGAGTCCACAATTTTGTCGGTGGTTGGGCTTTTCTTTTTATCTTTCTCCTTTAGTGTTTTTGTTCCTTTGACTTTTTGGAGATTTACCAAAATAGGTTTAAGACCAACTTCTAGAGGAAGGGAATTTATTTTTATTTAGTTGTACCCCACCTTTATTTCTTTTACAAATAACTCAAGGTGGAAAAATATCTAACACATCTTCCTTCTTCTATTTTCATAGGATTTGGTGATGATTTGTTGGAGAAGGAACTATACTAGCTATTTATGATAGTCAATGAAATCCTGCTTTACATGTCCTCAAAAGACAAGAGGAATCACTAAGTTGGCTGTGGTCAGGTAAGAGGCAGCTTAGCCTGTAAAAGTAATGGCCAAAGATGACAAAAATCTGAGAAGGCACCTTCCCAAGTTTCTTGGACTGTAAAAGTGTGGAGGGAGACATGTACTTTCAGACCTGCAAGATTCTGACACTATAACAATAAAGATAACATTGGTATTCATGGTTAGTGTTTCTTGTACAGGCTACCTTGATCTTCTATCAATCTTCTAAGAGTTTGCGAAGTCCCTCCTCCTCCTCCTCCTCCTCCTCCTCCTCCTCCTTCCATTCTCATATCTGAAGGCTGGATGGGAGACAGCTTCTGTTAGAAAGTTTAAACTGGAAATTATGCAAAGCACTTCTTCAGATCTTCAGGCCTTTGTAATAACATCCTGAAGTTCTGGATTAGTGCTTTGTATAATTTCTAGGTTAAACTTTTAACAGAAGCTGTTTCCCATCCAACCTTCAGATATGAAGGTTCCATGTCATTTCAAATTTCTCAAGTTTAGTTCTGCAAAGAAAGGGGCCAATGAAACACAGATGGTAATAGCCGAACATTTTGGTTCTTTGGATCCATTCAGTTCCAGAGGAGTACAGATATTTTCTGTTGTATAGTAGATCTGGTAATCGTTATTACTGAGTTATTGTTCTATCTAGAGAAGAAAAAAACATAGAATCTAAACTATGTACTACTACCTAAGCAGTCCTTTGTGAAGCCAAAACTTACATAGCTTACACGTCAATGCCTTAGAATCCATTTACATGCAAAGGGGCTTGTCTTCTTATATAGACCTCTTTAAATAGACCTAAGAAAACAAGCTACAGAATCTTTGGCAACTGAATGAGCTATTTTATTATCCAATTCTTCTGCATTTGTGCCATGATTTCTTTGTTAGCTTGCTAGCTACCTAATGCTGAATTGCAGAGGTGATTTCTCTTTTTCTCGAATAGAGAATGTTGTGTCCTGGGGGAGGGCATTTGCCGGCGCAGGAAATGCCCGCGCACAGATTGGCAGGCTGCCACCCTCCAGGGGTATTTAAGGGGCAGCGCGCCAGCCAGGCGCCATTCCTGTAACCGACCACCATCATCAATAAAGACTTCAAGCAGAGTGTGTCTCCGCTTCGTTCTTGGAAAACCCACTATACAACACTGGCGACGAGGTGGGCCCACAGAACAACAAGCACACAGACACGAGCTACCGGACGCGAGTGCTGTGACCGCGGGCATCCGAACAGCTCAAGGAACCAGACGCGACCAGATTCCCACGGAGAGAATCCAACAGGCCAACTGCATCGAACATGCTACACGGATCGCCGCCAGACGCGACCGGGCGAATGCCGAACGACGCACCAGATCGAGCCGAACCAATCAAAAAGCACAAGTCCAGCGGAAAACTTAAAAAGACACTGACAAAATGGCCGCACATATGAAATCCCTCACCCCGTTCGACTCGGTCTCCGACACCTGGGACGGGTTCATGGCCTGGTTCAAGTGTTTCGTTAGATCCAACAACCTTGCGGACGCGACGGATGAGCGGTTGAGGACCACGTTTCTAAATCTGGCCGGGACTCTAGTTTTTGACACGGCCCACATGATTATGGCACCAGAACCCGTTTTCACCATGCCCTGGGAAGACCTCCAGGTCGCGTTACGGAGACGATTCGCCCCGACCCCAGCGAAGCTAGTGCAGTGGTTCACCCTAAGGAACCGCATGCAAAAACCGGGAGAATGCGCGGCAGCCTATGCGACCACCATCCGCCACATGGGCGCTCTCTGCAGCTACACGGAGGGCATCGATGAAGTACTGCTAGACCAATTCGTCTGGGGCCTCCGCGATAAAAAGCTCCAGAACAGACTGATGGGGGATAACCGCATCACACTGGATGGCGCGATCGAGGAGGCATTGCTGGCAGAATCCCATAACATGGCATCCTCCGTGCAAGCACGCATACCCATGGCAGAAACAACCACGAAGGACCGAGTCCAACTAACGGCCAGGCGCGACTCCAGCTCCTACAGCTACAAGAGCAGCAGCAGCGAGGAGATTCACAGGACACACAGGAGGCACGAAAAGCCCAGCCACAAGTGCCTCGGGTGCGGCAGCAACCACGTGCGCGCGGCATGCCGGTTCCGGGATCAACATTGCCACCGGTGCGGCAAGAAAGGCCACATCGGAAAAGTCTGCCGCGCAAGAGACTCCTCCCCCCGCCGCCAGCATCGAAAGCATTCCAGCGACTCCGACAACAAAAATCGGAAACCATCCAGAGACTGCAAGGACAGGAAGGAACACAAGCACAGAGACTGGAAGACGTACCAAACCCGTGTCGCAAGGAACAGCGACAACACCGCGGCCAAGTGGAAGGCAACCGTCACACTCTGGCAGACACCCTACAAGATGCAGGTGGACACCGCATCGGCCGTCACACTCATCGTATGGGAAGCCCTGAGGACGACGAACCCCAATCTACGACGGCGCGACCTGAGACGGACATCCACAACTCTACGGGACATCCAGGAGAACCGGATCCCAATCCTGGGAAAGACCGCGGTTTCAGTCATGTACCAAGACTTCTGGGGGGCCCTAGACATCACTGTAACCAGGGATAACCTTCCAACACTCTTGGGGGTGGATTGGCTGGGGAAACTGGGC
>JANHFO010001885.1:120506-134973 GCA_032468095.1 Pareas carinatus | reverse complement strand
CTAATGTGCTAACCTTGCTTTTGAAAAACACAATTGAAATGTGCCATTGGTTCTCTAAACCTTAAAAAAAAGAACAGCAGACAAGAATTACTACTCAGTGGTATTTAATGACATCACATTTTTATCTATTATGTGATTTTTGTATTAACTTGCTATGTAAGACAGTATTATCTAATTGAATTTTAATTTACTACTTTTTTAGACTTATTAAAGAATAAATGCAAGGCGTTTTAAAAAAAGAATGAATGCCTGTAATACAGATATACAATTCTCAGATTGATGATTTGATGCATGGTTAAAACTAGTTTGTGGCTAATTCTTAAAAATCTCTTTAAATATTCAACTTTCTCTTCTGCCATTATCAATACATTAGCATTTGTTGCCATTTGGTGACTAAGAACTTCATATTTAAAGTGGTAGCAAAAAAGACATACTTGTTAAAGCATTGCAACGCAAGCATTAAAACTGCAATCCGGAAACAGGCCCCATAAATCCTACAGAGCTTCAACTTCCAAGGCAAAAATCCAACAGCAAGGTGTCTCTCTAGCTCTCTTAGAATACTTCTTTAGTCTTACTTCCCCAAATAAAAACATCTGGTTTAAGAAGGGGATGGTGGAAGGAGGAAAACCAGCAATTGGCATAGCTCGATAATGAATAGAACAGGATACCACACTCTATAGCTATGACTCCAATCTGAGACAAATTCAGATTTAGATTTTAAAAAGAAAAAAGCAGGGAAGAAGCAGACCCAGGAGCTAATATGTCTTCAGAAGAATCCAACAGATGCTTCTAAGCAATCTACTAGGTCTTCTTTCCCTGACCAATTTCAAGGCTGTTTATATATGTGCACAAATATATTTGAAGTCACAGCAAGTAATTATGCCCTGCTGGCCTTGGCTGATCTTAAAAATCTGAGGAGAGGGAGTTCTGTTTAGTTCCTGGATCACCAGGCAACTCCAAAGTTATATATCAGACTGAGAAATCAGAGGGGGAGGGAATTCGAAAAAGACTGCAGCGGAGATCATATAGGCATCACTGTTAATATCTCTTTCTGAATAAGTTAATATCATGCCTATCAAAAATCAAGCCTGACTTTAAATGGGCTTAGTTGTGTTCTGAGTAGACTGTCAGGCTCCTGAGATGTGAGCTGAGGAGTGTTTTCCCTCCCACCCTTGAGACAGACTAGCTGTCTGCTGAGCTAAGGGTTACCTGACTGGGCCATGCAGGTTTTGGGAGTTCTTATAAGGGTTTCGTTGCTGTGCTGTTTTGAGCAGAAGTTGCCTCTGTGCTGTTACACTGGTTTTTACTACAGTAAACTACTGTTGCTGAAGGATCGTTTCCTGCCTCTCTTTGAATACAGCAGGCTTAACTTTCATGAGTGAATCCAATTGGCTGGAGATATATTGAAGCTATAATCTCATAGGTTAGAACAGTGTATAGTATTTGTTAAAATTTGGGCTTTGGTTTGACTTCTGGCTAACAAATAAAATGGAGACCCCCTTCCATGCAGCCTGCTTCCAATTCATTTCTCCTGCGTCTTTTTCGTGATCTTGGAAAGAGACACAAACCTGATTTTTCTTCCCACACCTTGCAAGTTTCATTTGACAGAAACATCCAATATAGCGTCTGAAAAAGACGTTAAAAGTTTCCAAAGAAATCTTGATTCCAAGTTGTGTAGAGTGTGAAAAATTAAAACCAGCCGTTTTCTTCAAAACATTTGAAAGGCTGTTTTCAAAAGTGCATTAGCACTTACCATGAAATGTTAAGGCCATCAGGTCCTCCAGAAAGCACAGTGAAATTGCTTCAAAGGCTTCCCCGAATGTTTTCCTCATGCACATACATGATGAATCATTTCATTTCATTTGGATCCAGAATTCTTATCTTTATGTACAACTGCACACACTTGTGGATACAACCTGGGAAAGCTTTCAAATCAGACATGGTGAGTTAGCTATCCTTGGTAAGTTGGGCAGTCAATAAATTTGATTAAAAAAATAAATAAAATAAAATAAATAAAGCCATCCAGAGGCAGCAGTGGCCTCAGCCCTTTGTTTGCACCAACATACTTTGTGAACCCTCTTGAACTATGTTCAAATATTTTGCACCACGTTGAAAGTCAATATGGCAAATTAGCTGAGAGTCAGTTCATATAAAACAGAACCAGATATAAAACAGGTAGTTTCACCAACTATGTTGCTTGAGCTGTTTTTATAGTCAGCAATACATACAGGGCTAAACATTAAGCCAAACAGGTAATGGACAAAGATGGTATCCAACTAGCCAGTCCACTCCTTGTCCTTCTGACATATAATTTCTGTACAGGGATTACAGTTACTACATTAACCTGAATTTTTTTCAAAATGAAAATTAAAAAAATACTTGGTTTAATTTTGTGTGGTTTCAACAGCCTGTTAAGAAAAGAAGGAAAAGCTATAGCCTCGGTGATGTATCCGGAGGGAGGGCATTGCCAAGCGCGGGAATGAATGCCCAGCACCCTGATTGGCAGGCTGCCACCCTAACATGGGTATATAGGGGACAGCCCGCCCGTCGGGTGCCATTCTTGTACCGCGCACTATAACCAATAAAGATACCAGCCGCAGTGTGTCTCTGCCTCGTTCCTCACCGACCCACAATCCAACACTCTGAATGCTCCTCCCACTTTTTGCCATGAAAACTGGAACTGATTTTTAAAAAAAAAACCTTTAAGAAGTTGTTTTTGTTTTAAAACAAAATGAAGCAGACAATATTCAAACATTTGTCTTGAGGAAGGCTGGGCAGGAATTTTGACAGTATAACTCAAAGACTGTTTCCACAATAGCCAAAGATTACCAAATAGATAAAGCTTTGGTCACTTCACTGCACTCCACAATTCAACTACAATTCAACTAGAAAAACAAACATGGAAGTGGACTTCTTTATCAGGCTGGCTCCAGTTATTCATCTTGGGACTTCCTACCCCCATAATGAAAGTGCTACACTCTTTATGCTGCTTCTTTCATATTCTACTCAGCCGGTAATTGCCTGCTTGCATTATACATTTCCTTATGTATTTCACTCCAGAAGTGCACTTGATATTTTCATTAAAATCAATAAAGCCAAGAAATGACAAGGATTCAGGTGAATACAAACAATTAAATTCCTCCTGCATTTACAGTTAACTGCTAGTGGGGGAAGAAAAACAGAGAAGCGCTATTCCACACCTGTCTGTCCCCTTCTTTTTGAATAGCAGCTAACAGAAATCCACTTAGCTGGCTTTTGTCTGCTTATGTCCCTGACAGAAATCAGAAGTTCTAGGGGCCAGTAATTCAGAATTAATTTTCCTTTCAGTAGAGTGATGTGGACAACTGACTATAGTAATGGTACCTGATCAGAATTCAGGGGATAAACAAGGCAATTTGAGATAATGACATAGAAATAAGGGCTCTTTAAAAGGTTTGTTCGCTGCGTGACTCTGGATGGTGTTATCACTGGTGCTTTTCATCTACCTGAAATGAAAGTCAAAAGAGTTAATCATTAATGCATTAGCTAGCCTGATGTATTTGTGTGAGTGTGTGTGTGTGCGTGTGCGTGCACGCGCGGGCTGAAGTGAGTGTGTGTATTGTGTTGTGCTTTGGAGTTGAAAGGAAAACTATAAATCTCATCCCTTCCCTTGATATTAAAATATATAAATAAAGAATCCACAAAAGAAGCTATTAAGCTACTCCATACTTATTTATTAAGGGTTTGCTTCAGAAAAGATTCCCTTCTCTGGAATAGAAATTATTCCGGTTTTGGTATGTAATAGTAGCAGTAATTTTTAAATTTATTTCCTGCTTTCATTGTTTTTGATAACTAGCTTAAGGCAGCCAGCAAAAATAATGCCATTTTCCTCACAGCAGCGACCCTATGAAGTGAGTTGAGCTGAGAAAGAGAGTGATGGCCCAAAGGCACTCAGTTGACTATCATGTCTACGATGGGACTAGAATTTACAATCTTCTGGTTTCTAGTCTGGTGCCTTAATCATTCGATCAAACTGCTTCTCAAGTAGCCTAATGTGGAAAATCTAAAGTAGAAAACATAAACAATTTTCAGTTTGAACAAAAGCTACCTTTCACTTCTTTGGCCTAGTCATCCTTAAAGAGTTTTGTTCTTTGTTTTGTGTTGTGAAAGCATTTGCACTCTGTACCAGCAACAGTCCTTTGGAGTAGACTCAGAAAAGACAAGATGATCGCTGTGACCATTCAATTGAAGCTCCGCCCATTTTCTAGAGGTAAAAAAGGGGGCGAGACTTTACTCAAGCACTCATTTTGATTTTTTTAACTCACTTGACACTACTACTCAATATTTCTATATATATAATACATTATTCTGCAATTCATTTGTAAATAATAAATCTCAACATAAGGAGTCATTTATATTCATGCTGATTGATAGATCGCAGTGGAATGGAAAATTTTGGTTAAAGGGCAAATGGGACCCTGCACAGTTTTAACCTAATTGGTGCAATCAGGGGATTTAGATTAATAGAAATTGGTTACCCTGTGTACTTGCCCAATTCCTGGTTGAATACATCTTGAAATTCCATGATCGGGTCTTCACCCCAACTCCACTGGATGTAATATATTCTGGTGACCCCTAAACCAAGAGTGCTAAACCACTTCAACCCCAACAGGCTCAGCAAACAACCACCCACGATAGTCACAGGTAGCTTCCCCACAAACTTGTGGTAGGCTACAGGTATGTCCAGGTATGTCCAGGGTCCCCAAAATAGGTAGTCGGTTGACCTGGTAGTTGCTTATTTTAAGCTTTTGTGGTTGCAGTTGTTCTTTTCATTCTAGGCAGAGCCTTTTTCAGGCTTGCCCAAGACATAATCGAGATTTCAGACTCCTAGTCCACTTCCATTTGGCAGGGAACTCATCTAACATGTACAGTTATGATGATTTTCTTTCAGGCTTGCAAGCTGTTGTTGTCAATCTTGATTAGGAATGTGTCCGATGACCCTGAAGGTTTTCTTGATTTTCCCATCTGCTTGGAGTCGCGCTTGTTGTGGTAGAATTGATTGTGTTGTTGGCTCTACCAGTTTGGTCATTCTGCAGACCTTGGCCAGATGGCCCCTTTTTTCACAGTGCCTGCAGATCACATCCTGGAAACGGCACATTGTCCCGGGGTGCTGGCCACCACAACTGGAACACAGGCATTTCTGTTCGGTTTGACTTCTCGTGGTTTGGTATATCTCATTGCTCTCCTCCTCAGAGTCCTCGTAGAACTCCTCACATCTGCCCTGGTGCATGACAGCTGATGCTCTTTTGGAGGCAGCGATTCCAGTCAATTTTTGGTGTGATTCTGCTGCATTGGACAAGGACTCGACAGCCCTAGCCTTGTCTCGGACTATGGGCAATGTTCCCTTTGGATTTGCTAGCAATCTGAACTGCAGCCTCATGTCTCGAACTCCAAAAATCACTTGATCTAATAAACTACCATCCAAGTCAGCAAACGCGCAATGGGCCACCACTTTTTGTAATGCAGCCACGAACTGATTTATTGACTCCTCGGCTCGCTGCATTCTATGCCTGAATTCATGCCTTTTGATGATTTTTGAGGGGACGGGGGCATAATGAGCCTGCAGTGTGTTTTTTAAGTCTATCCATGAGATTGCTTGAAGCATATTTGGTTTCGCTAATGTTCTTGCGGAATCAAATACTTCACAGCCACAATTACTTAAGAAGAGTGCTTTTCTTCTATCGTCGGTTTTGTTTGAAATATCATGGAAGAATATATCATGGGAGTAAAATCTTGATGTGAATATCTCCCAGGTTTCCTTTGCTGGATCGAACGAGGCTGGCGAGTGGATAGAAATCATCTTTGCTGTAATTTAAGCAATGCTCCCTACGACTTTCCTTCGTCCTTTTCTTCCAGTTTCCCTCCTTCATCGCCACATGATAGATTGTAGCAGAATGGAAAAGACAGGACACAATCAGTAGGCAACAGTAACTCTTTATTAACTAACAGCAACTCAACTAGAACTTCCACGCGCTGGCTTAGCTTCACTCTGTTTAAATAGCAGTGCTCCGAGCGCATTAACCAATCTGAACACAGGAAGCAGTTGCCAGTCTGTCTGCAGCCATAGTGGGGAGAAACAGGAACCTTTACTAATTACCTCCTGCAGTAGACCAGCAGACTCCGGATCCAACACTAAAATATGCCTGTGGGTGAGTGGGGTTGTCCCATCTCTGGGGTGGGTCTACCCCAATTCACCACCACTAACTGGCCACAGCCACCAGAGGGCTATCATCTCGCCACAGGGCTGCCCGACCACATAGGTTTTGGCCACTGGCCATCTTGGTGCAAGGGAGGGAGGGTTGTGGAAGAGGACAGGGAGCAGGCAATGGCTTCCTGCCTCCTCTGTCTTGCCTATGTGGTCATGTGATGAAAATTCAGATTTGGCAACTGGATCATATTTATAATGGTTGTGGAATCTCAAGGTCATGTGATCATCTTTTGTGCCCTTCTGAGAAGCAAAGTCAATGGGGAAGCCAGATTCACTTTATAGCAGTCTGAGTAACTTAACAATAGCAGTGAGTCACTTCAGAACTGCGGCAAGAAAGGTCAAAACCTCACTAACAACTTTCTCAATTAACAGAAGAAATTTGGGGTCCAGTTGTGGTCATATGTTGAAGACTACCTCTAGTATGCCTCTGCTCAAAAAAAGATAATTACAAGCTGGAATGATAGGTACAGTGACCACGTTTCATTGGAAAAGAATAAAGGACAAACCTGGAAAGATGAAAGAAGTTCATTGAGATTAAAAAGAAGCATTTATCACTTTGCCTTACAACAGAAAATTCAAGAGTCAAATCAAGAAAATAAATTAATTAAATAAAATAAATCTAAAGGACATCTTTCTGAAATGAAGGACTGTCCTTTACATTAAAAGACATAAGAGCACCATAATGATAGGTGGCATCTCCAGGGAAAAGGCATGGTGCCACCTTATTAGTAATGGAAGATTTTGTGAAGAAGCCATGCTTAACAGGAGTGTCATTTTCGGAACAGAAGATCCTCTTGTTTGCGATAGCACCCATAATCTGCTCTCAAACCCTGAAATCCATCAGCTGAAAGATTTGCCTATATCTGGCTTATTTGGTTAGAGACAAAGAAACAATTGTGATACTCAACTAACAAACTGTACAAATTCTGCTCTTATCCTTCTGGATTTTTTCAGGTTAATTGTATGGGGCTTTTTTAAAATTCATGCAAAGTTCTCTGCCGAGTAGAGAAGTTAGTTTCATGTAAAGTTTTGCAAATCAAAGAAGGGAAGGCACACCTTAAAAAAAAACCTTCAGCTATATAATAAGCATGTGGCCTTGATACCCCTATCTATTTGCCCATTATCAGATTTTATCCCTTCAGAAGACAGTATAACAATGCAAATTATGACAAAAGAAGTTCTTTCCTCTTATAAATCCTGTCAATGGTGTGTGTGACTGCATACACATGTCTGCGCTGCATGCCACTGCTTGTAAACATGTCCCCTTTGCAATATGAGGTATTTTCTGAAATATCATCTCTTTGTGTGTGCTTGATCTGGAAGTAGACACGAGCAAGGATATATCTAAGAGAAGTTGTGACAACTCTGCTTCAGGATCTCCAGTTACATGCCCTTATGACCACAACTGAGCCCAAAATTTCTATTGCTAAGCGAGACAATTGTTAAGCTACTTTTTGTCCCATCTTACAACCTTTCTTGCCACAGTTGTTAAGTGAATCACTGCAATTGTTAAGATAGTAGCAGGGTTGTTAAGTGAATTGAGCTTCCCCATTGACTCTGCTTGCCAGAAAGTCACAAAAGCCAATCACATGACTCCAGACCTTACAATCATTATAAATACAGTACAAACCAGTTGCCCAACATCTGAATTTTGATCACATGACCATGGGAATGCTGCAACGGTTGTAAGTATGAAAAATGGCGATAGGCCACTTTTTTCAGTGCTGTTCTAACTTTGAATGGTCACTAGATGAATGGTTCTAAGTCAAGAGCTATCATATATATAAAGACAACTGTGATGGAAGCAAAGAACATCAATTCTCATGATTCTTAGCAAGTATGTCAGACTGGAAATTGCAGATGTTGAAGGCCGGTCCATCTGGAGGGGAAAGGGTTGAGGAAGGCTGATTTATCCATACCAGGAAGGCTGAAAAAATCTCACCTGACAGGGAAAGAAAGTCTCAGGCCAAAAGTGCATCCTGACGCATGGTGGTTTGGAATCTACTAATAAAGCAGTAATACAATCATTGTACAATTGGCATTGTTATTAATGAGATCAACTTCTTCATTACGTGTTCTTCCTCTTTGGGGTTAGTAGTTTTTAATAAGTTCAACTCATTTTGAGAAATAAAAGACACACGATTTGAAGCACTGAAGATGATTAAATTTTGGGTCATAGCACAAAGCATGTGTCAAGAGTTCAGAATCATTTCAGAAAATTTTCACCCGCATAAATTACTGCAGAATCTGGCCCCCACAGTATGTGTGAAGATCATGTGATGCGGTTGCTATAGTAACGGCTTATTCTTGTTGAAATCTAGGGTAACTACGGCTGCTAAACCCTGCATCTTCTGACAGCAATTTATTTAACCTTGCTTCTTTCATATTCTCTTATTGACTCACTGAACTTAAAAAAAAAAGGAGAAATGCTTATTCTGTAAAATAGACTTTAATTTATTAAGCACAGCACTGTGGACTATTTCTTGTTCCCAATTTAACAGATACGAGCATTTAGACTATTTTATGGTTCTTTTAATTCAATGCCTGTGTATAGAAACACGGATAATTATCCACCTTCCTTTTCCCAGGGCCATCCTAATTGCTTCCCAACAGCATCAAAATATTTATCCACTATTATAACATTCTCCTTAAAATGATGTTTGTGAATTACAAGGCTGTATTCTCAGTCATGGGCCTGTCTCCTTAAGAACAGTTAAACTAAAGTAATTAAGTAGCGCAAAGATGGAATTAGACATCAAACTTCAGTAATAAGGCAGAAAAAATAAATGGAAAATGAAAGCAATTCAGTGGCATTTCTGATCAGGCAACAATCCCAGCTGAATATAAAATATTTCTGTCACCTAAATAATATCCATAACAATATTTGTAACATGATTAATGTCCTGCATTGGAGTCAGTCTATTATAAATGGATAAACACAATGCATCCAAATTTTCAATAGACAAGACTAGGAAGATTTAAAATGTACAATAGCTTCTTCAATAAATTTTCTCTGGTATCACCTAAAAATCCTTAATATTTGGGCAATCTTTTTTTTTAATCCCCAGAAATGCCTATGCTGAAAGAATATCTTCTTTCTCTCCAAGATGGGGAAGAAAGATGTGAAAATTGAGAGTTCTTTCACATGAGAAGTGCATGCTTGCTCATTTTAAGAAAATTGACATCCGGCATCCTTGGTAAATTGAGAATCTTCACACCAATCTATAAATTCCAGGAAATATGTGAACTTTACCTAATATGAGAGAATTAAGCCAATGCGCCACATCTCAGAAAGCACTTTTTAAGCATATTATATCCAAAAGACCTCATTTTTTAAGAATGTTTTTTTTAATTTGCAATTGCATGACAGAATTTGGAAGAGTATAAAATATTAAGGATACATGCAGTTTAAATTATACCTGTATCCTCAGAATTGTCCAGACATGTGAGAATGAAAAGGGGCAAATTCCTCATAGATCCCTAGTTCCAGCAGGTTAATATAAAGAGGAAGCCATGAAAAGTGAGGGAGTTCAACTTTAAGTTCCCCTCAAACGTGTTAGAATTTATGCCATGAAATTGTAACTATATTTTAAAATATTGAATGTAGCCAAGATAATAAAAACATGCTCATGAGGAAAGAAGGAATTCAGTTAATGTGGGAAAAATTGGATTACTGAATTGTGTTAGACCTGCCCACTACAAAAGACATAAATAACATGTCTGTCAGTTCATCTCACTATATATCTTATTTTCTGGCAAAAATTTACAGTTTTGCAAAATTATCACCAAAACAACAACAAACACTTCAGAATAGCTTGGTTTTTCTACTGGGAGCAAACCCAATGAAAAGAAAATTAAGTAACACGCATCATTAAAGTAATTTGGGAAGAGTGTGTCTTCTCTCAAAAAGGGCTTTAAAACAATGCCTATTTGCAGAAAAATGTATGTGCGGTTATAAAATGTGCAATTCATAATATGGATAAGGACAACACTGTATAAATGTGCATGGCATAGAGTGAGCTATGGGAGAAAATGATGACGTGAATGGAAATCTTCATGGTTGTATTGGTATTCTCCTGTTGTTTTTACAGGGTATGTTTTAAATTCTGTTCCTTAGAAACTTATCTTATGGTTTCTGAATCTTTCACCATTTTTAATTGCAGAAATTCGAGCTATCAATTGTGGTCAAAGTGAGCTTTGTGTCAGTGAAAAAATGACTTCAGTACCCATCTGAAGTCCTGGGACTTGTTGATAATAATAATATTTATTTAGTCAAGCATGTATGAGAAACAAGTAGAAGTAAAAACATACCATATAAACATATAGGTATAAACAGGTATAAGCATATGCAGAACAAATAAATACGAACAAATGGGAACAGTAGGACAGGGGCGGTAGACACACTGGTGCACTTATGCACGCCCCATTACAGACTTCTTAGAAATGGAGTGAGGTCCACGGTAGACAGTTTAAGGTTAAGGTTTTGGGGGTTTGAGGATGTAACAACAGCATCAGGTAGTGGAGTTTCAGGCATTGACCACTCTGTTGCTAAAGTCATATTTTCTGCAATCAAATCTGGAGCGGTTCACTTTGAATTTGTATCTGTTGTTAGCTCGTGTGTTATTTTGGTTGAAACTGAAATAGTCATTGATAGGTAGAACATTGTAACAGACAGTTTTGTATACTAAGCTTTGGTTAGATCACAGGCTGTGTAGTTCTAAGTTGTCCAGGTCCATAATTTCAAGCCTGGTGGCATAATATATATGATATATCCCTGAATAGAAGGATATACTGTATCATACATACTTATCATAAGAGAGATGAATGTCCAAGTGACTGATACTGAATCTATTGTCTAGATAATAAGCAAAATTCTGCATTTTTATGGCCATTTAGCTTGAAAAAAGCGCCTTCCTCTGCTGCTTCTGTATTTTGCCCACACTGCAATCATAGCTGCTAATCCGGTGTTTTTCTGTCCCCTTTGCTCATTCTTTACCTGTGTAGGAAAGCTGTTCAAATAAAAAAATATATTTGAGGGCTTCCCTTCAAAAAAGGGTCATCTATTTGGAAAGGTTATCTTGATGGAAATACTCAACAACTATTACCTAGGCAAAAAAAGCTGAAACCTTTTTTAGGGCCAGAGAAACGAGATAGCATTCAGAAGTAGCTCAAGCAGACATCACCTTGATTCACAGAAGTATAAGAAGGGAGAGGAGGTATAGCACAATCACATTTGCAAAATTTTATTATTATAGGTAATCTAAAAAAAATCATTTTAGCTGTGGAGTTGGTTTTCCTAGTCTTGTGGGTTTGACACGGCCATCTATTCCTCCAAAATCTTTTTAGTATAAACACTTTCAAGGGATGTTTCCAGATGTCTTTCCAAGCCACATTTCTCCATCCCAAATTTGAAAAAAAACTGGTTCATAATACTGGGACAAAATAAAAAAGAGTTCACTGATCTAATCATGTTTGCCATTTCATGGGAATATTTCAATACTTGTTTTGTCATTGATTAACTATAGTAGCAGTTCTATACATAACACATTTTAGATACTGTCCCCAGTTATATCTTACCCCACCAGAAACGTGATGACTTTTTTATGCTAGGGTCTTATGGCCCTGCCTTCATTTCATTTCATTATCAGTCCAGCAATGAGTGAAGCAGAATTAAGGCACCCTTACCTGTATCAGTATTAAGATAGCCTTTTTTTAACCTTGGTACCATCTAAAGACAGCATCAAATGATACAAAACTTAGTGGTTGTCACCTTGGAGGGAAATCAGGAAACTTTATAGACATAAGATAGAGATCAGCAAACAGAACAATAAACTTTGTAACATCCCCCCGCCCCCAGCTCATGGATAGGTGGTTAGTCCTTTAAGCTCAGCAGTGGTTAAAGGCTCTAAATCTTTCCTGCATTAACCTATGAAGTTGCCTTTTAATTTCTGCCTCATTAAAATATTTCAATGCTACTTTCCCATTCAAAAATCCTCTGTTTGCAATGTTAAGAATTTATTCCATCGCTGATCTAGGCATCATAATAGATTACTACTAATCCGACTGCTGGAATTTACTTTTTGGTAAGACACACACTGTAATATAGATAATGGATATAATCAGGATATAATTCTCAAGCAGCATGACAAATCATATTAAGCAAAATGTACTGTTTGGTTCATCACCGATACTGCTGTGCCAATTATGGGAACAGTGAGAATGCTGGGTACAATCCAGCAGGAATTTCCTCTGTGTGGCTCATACAAATAAACAAAAATATAGATAAACCATGGTCTGTTATACTAGGATTAAAGAGTCTGCTTCATGTGTGGAATTTAATCCACAGGTAGAAAAAATAAAAAATATCGGTGGTTTCAACTATCTAGGGGTTAATCTACAAAATGACACACTATTGTTAGATCCACTTCCCCAAATGGCCCCTTTTCCCTTCCTATGAGTGGCAAATGGGCTGTCTGATTTCCTTGCCATGAACTACTGAAGTATGTCACTGATTGGCACTAAGTAAATAGACTAGAGTGAGAAGCCATGATGGCTAGAAATTTTGGGGTTTTATATTGAGGATCATAAACTGCATTGCTGTTTTCCATAAAACATCTATACTGTTCATAGACCAGGATGCAAAAAATATGGTACAGGTCAGCATGCAGCTCAAGAGCATACTGGAATTCCTATGGAATGTCCCTTTGGTTGTTCAGAATAGAAAGAATATTGTGATGGAAAACTGACAAGTGGGACCAGGTATGTCAGTAACATCAGCTGTAATCCAAACAATGCTCTAAGCCAGAGTTCTCCAACTTTTCTGGCTTTGCAGACAGGTGGGGGGGAAGGGGATGGTTCCACATGAGCAGCTCGCAAGCGCACACGCAGCTCCATTTGCAGAAGCAATGTGTACACATGCCTGCCGCTAACCCAAATGCTACTCACACAGACACACACACTGTTGGATCCAGCAAGTCCGTCCAAATTGTAATCGCCCCCTCATCGGAGCTGAGACAGCTTGGTGACTGTCCAGTTCCAGCGTTTGATTGGTTCAGGGTTGTTTGGGAAGCTCTATATAAGTAGAGCTCAAGTTACTGTAGCGCGCGCGCAGTTTTGGTTACAGTTTCAGTTCACAATAAACAAAAACCTTGTTGAGATCCAGGCTCCTGTCTTTCCTTGCTGCCAAATCTAACAACTGGCGACGAGGTATGGGGGAAGGAAAGAACGAAGGTGATCAGATCAAAGCAGCAAGAGTCCAGCAACCATGGCCACTTTATTGCCTCCAGCACCCTTCGATCCTACCAAAGAGACGTGGAAAGTATTCATGGCTCGTTTTGAGTTTTTCATACTCTCCCATGATATTCAGAACTTAACAGACGATTGAAAAAAAGCAATTTTTCTTAGCAATTGTGGCCATGAAGTGTTTGACTCGGCACGCACGCTAGCAGAGCTAAACACGTTGCAAGCCATGACTTGGACTGACCTGACTGATGCCCACCAAGCCTACTATGCCCCTGTGCTGTCCAAATTCGTTAAGAGACACGAATTCAGGCACAGAATGCAAAGGGATGGAGAAACGATCAACCAGTTCGTGTCTGCGTTGAGAAAAGCTGCTGTTCATTGTGTGATCGCAAATGTGGATGATAGCATTTTGGATCAGCTAATTTTTGGGGTCCGGGACCTGCGTTTGCAGCACAGATTATTGACCAACCCTAATTTAATGCTACAAGGAGCCCTGGCTGAAGCTCGAGCCACAGAAACTGCCTCCAATGCGGCTGAGTCGTTGCAGAAGCTAGCGAGGACGGCAGCGGTGGACAAAACAGCTCAGTCAGTGAACCAGGGCAGGTCGGATCTCGGATTGGAGGACTCAGAGGAAGAGCCACTCGAGGTTGACCAAATGACCAGAAAACAGGACGCCAAGAGCAAATGCCCCAGCTGCGGTGGGCAACACCCCAGGTTCACCTGCCACTTCAGAGAGTGGGTTTGCAGACGCTGCGGGAAGAGAGGCCATCTAGCGAAGGTCTGTCGGGCCCGCAGAGACAACTTCCCCACCGCCTCGGCCGAAGCAGACTTAGGGCAAATTCAAGTCAGAGAACATGCCCTGGGAGAAGCAGAAGAAGAGAGCGCCAGACGCACCAGAGGCGTTTAAAGTTGTGGTCGGCAACACCGGCGGCAAACCCAAGAAAAAGATTTACGTGACAGTTCAAATCGACTACAAGC
>JANHFO010001885.1:57718-70792 GCA_032468095.1 Pareas carinatus | reverse complement strand
CTGACAATCCCCCATGGTCGAAACTGGGGATTTCCCATCGGACCAGACGCCTCGAACTCCGTTTTTTGCTCCCCCCCATCCGAGCACTATACGGGCTCCTCCACCTTCGCCGCCATCTTCTTGAACTTCACTTTAAAGGTCTGTGGCGCTTGAATAGCTCTAAGACTTTCACTTCAGCAACAGTTCTGCTGGTAGCAATGAAAACCAAAAAGTGTTTTTAATTTGCAGAAGGTAAGATAAATCATTCCTATCTTTACTTTAGCATGGCCCAATGCCATCCTTTTTTTATACCTAGAAGTCGGGATGAAAAGGTGGAGAACAAAGGAACTGCTAATTCTCTGTTTTTCATATAGCTTATGGAGCTGCCAATTACTCAACATGCTCTTTCCAAACTCAAGATATGTAGAACACAATATGCTGCTTTCTGGTTGCGCTGTTGGGAAGCCTTGTACTCAATCTCTCCTTCCATTGCTTAGGATCCATTGAATGAAGAAAAATAGTCCAACCAATTAGCTGTAAAGAAAGCTTATCTGAAAGAATGACAGCTCCTTTTCTGAGCATATTGTTAGCTTCTTCCAGAGTGTAGAATTTGACATTTGATCAATCAAGTCAATTTTATTTTACTGTGCTGCAGTAAACTGAATTGAATCTCAGAAACCTTGTCCCAGTTTACAAGAATAAGAAGAAAGTTGAATATTCAAGTTGTCTAGATTCATAAGAAACATTCCAGTTTATGCCTTTAAGTCCAAGATCAAAGTTTGGTTGTAATTATTTTTCCAAATAAGTAATAATGGAGTGGAATGGTTTGAACTGGACCGGAATGAAACAGAACATAATACTTTATTTGGCCAAGTGTGATTAGATGGTTTTGGATTGTTTAGATCATGGTTTCCCAATCTTGACAACTGTATGGCGGGTGGACTTCAAGTCCCAAAATTCCCCAGCCATTTGACTGGGGAATCCTGGGACTTGAAGTCCACCCGCCTTAAAGTTGTAAAGATTGGGAAACCATGGTTTAGATTATACTGTTTTAGATTGCAAATCCATTAAAGAAACAATCTCTCAGCTTGTTCTTTGTAAAACACAGCTAAAAGATGTTTTTATATACATTTATCAGTAATAACTACCATTTGTTTTTATGCTAGTGGAAGGCCTCTCCAGAGATTCTGAAGTTTACCTAAAAATTATATTGATCTGGTTTGCTTCTTCCTTTATTCCCACCCTCATTGCTATTTAACAATTCTTAATTACCTAAGCAAATAATTGCTTTCTATTTTTTTTATGTGCTCTGGTTTTACCTTTTCTTGTCATACCAGCTTCCAAAGTCCTTAATCTTGTTTCTCATAATATTTTTTGTACAGCACCTATCAGTTATAACACATTTTAAATTAGCACTAGGTCCGAATCATGCAAAAATCAAGAATAGTCACTAGGTTATTCATAGTGTTGTGGTCATAACCTGGCTCACCTAAAGCAACCAAGTCACTTTGAAAAGACAACAAAATTTTGTTTGCATACATACTGTAGAGAGAAAACACAGAATCCCACTTTAGAAACAAAATAACATGGCTCCTAAAACAAGAAAGCAAGCGAGCAATGGTCTCGGAGGCCTGAAAATAAACTAACAAAGAGGCAGAATATTTTTTTTCTTCACTCTGAAGTGCCTCAGGCACTTTCCTTGATTAACAGTAGATACTAAGTTGCAAAAGTCCATCAACATAGTTACAAGGGAGAACAGCCAGTCAGGTTAAATAGATTAAGCCAGAAGCCAAACAGACAAAACCAGAAGAAAATGGTATTAAAAGTCTGCATTCCCCCCACCCCATCCTGCAGGCAGGACAAGACTCTTAAGACTCAAATAGGATTAACCCTTGACTATTTGAGTAGGGGAAACCCCACATTGCAACACATTGCACAACACAGCTCCAGATTTGAAAATCAATGACACAAAGCCATATAAAAGGACCATCTACTCTTCCACAAGGTGTGAACTCACCCTGAACCGAACTGCTGTTTGTCACTTTTTGCTTCTGTATTTCAGTAAAATACCTTCTTTCCCAGCTGCTGGCTTCGTTTCAATCCTAAAAGGGTACCGGTCTACCGGAACTGAAAGTGAAACAGTCTTAACAGGATTAAAAGCACCCCCATCTATCCAGTTGGGAACCCAACCCCAAAGAAATCTCTATCAATGCAAGCAATGATATAGTGTATTGGATCCCTTACAAAAGTTTGAGCAAAAGCAGAACCAAGGCTTATATATTTTTGGCCCACTACATTGCAAAAGTAAGACAAAGAAAAAGCAGACACAGTGGAAATGATTTCAGAATATTTTAGACATACAATCTTTCAATATTTTCAAATGTCTTCATCCAACTAATTGTTGCAAAAATCAGTTGAGCAGAGAGAAGAAAGCAACCTTAAGGAAATATCCAAATAGAATGCAAATATTCCAGTAATATAATGAATTCTATCCTGATCTCATATTTTCAGAACTTCAAGAAATATTTCTTTTTCCCCAGCCTGATTTCAGCTTAAATATTTATAGTCTCTTCTTCTTCCTCCCCCCTCAACATATCTTGAGATTCAAACAGTGAAAGTCATAACTTCTGTTACCACATAACTTTTCAATCTCTGGTCTCCTTGAACAGTTTCTTTTAATGTCTTACCAGATGAGATTAAAAAAAATCAAATTTCTGCATATTTTTAATGAGTCTTAAATTGGCTGAATTGAGAAAATATCTTCATGCACATTTTAAATCTTACAGTAGTGATGTTTCCCTTAGATGATATGAGTAATAGTGGTTTGCCAAGTTTATTTAATCACGATTCATTTAATCAGACACAATGGCTTGGTCCACTCACTGTACTCATCCAAAACAAGCTTCCTACATTTTGATTTAGTATCATCTGCTAAGTATTCCTTTGCGTATCAGAGTACTTTTGGGACTATGATTACCGGATCGGGGCTGTAAAATTGCAGGCAATCCACACATAGCAATAAAGTTTCATGTATCTCGTTTCCATGTAGTGGTCATTTGGCTTTTTGGAACCCTGATTTAGCAGCTTTAGTCAAGAACTATACTTTTGTCTTGCCTCTCTTCTCTCTGCAAATGCAGCAAATGAAAGCTTGCAAGGAAAAAATGCATTAGGATACCTTTTTCTTCTTGAGATCATTATATTTCTTTGGAAAAATATTTGTGCTGTTAAAATGAGATGTAGATGATTTGGAACAGATCAGTAACAACTTGTTGTCTGGTGAAAGACTTATATTTTCATTGTTCAATTCAATTAATTGCAGCTATTGAATGCCTTAAGAATTGTAAATTGCATTCTATTCCTAAATAAAATGATATTTGTTTTTTCCAATAAAGTTTGATTTTATGCATCCCTTGTGAGATTAAACTGGCTTTGAAAAGCAGGAGCAAAGAAGAACTAATGCCATTAATCACATTCCTCTGCATTATAGGACCAGGAAGTTGTCATTATTTTTTCACTTTTACCTGTTAATTGCCAATAATAGGTTTTGCAAACTTTCTGCAAAATTGAGCCAGTGCAATTTTCTGGAAAGGATAAGTTTTCATAAAATGATTAAAGAAAGCGATACAGATTAGGTTTCTGGTGCAGCATTTTTCCTGGCATGTTTCTGTGTTTTAATTGCCTAACTGATTTGCTTGCTTGCTTGCTTTCGTTCATTCATTCATTCATTCATTTATCATATTTTGGAACACCCCATCTCTCTCACAGAGGTAATCTGGCCAGTGTACAATAAAATATTAAAACATAAAAACAGTATACAAAGTTACAAATTTTAAAAACATGCTGAAATGATTAAAACACTGTTAAAAATTAGTTAAAAGGCAGAGGGGGACTTTCAGTGCTACACTATGAAGGTTAAATGCAGTTTTTTCTTTATCAGTCCATCCATACCTAACTTACTTGTTTATTTTATTTTACTTTACTTTATTTTATTTTTTATTTTAGCAAGACCTTCAAGATTCCATTCATTCTTTGGTGCTTCTTCTTCCCATGTTCCAGCAGAAATCTGAAAATTCAGTTAGATGCCTGACCTTTGCTATGTGCAGAATCATTTTATAAAGCAATATTCCAAGTTCACATTTCAAGCACTTTATCTCTTGGTTATAAACATGAATCCAAACAAATTAAGACAGTTTCTGAAAAGAGTGTTAACGTTGCAGCAGCTTCAGTGAGCAGCTGTGATAAATACATTTTCTTTCTTTTTTATAAAGTTTTTTTATTGCTTTTTCATTCTATAACTGTAAATTACAGAAAAGTAGCATAGAGAAACTTGATCTAACAAATTCTATTAGCAGTAAACACTTACGGTTTAGTATGGACTTATCTACATTTACTGTATATAATTGTCACATCTATCATATCTATATTTCCCACTAGTTACTTGAAACATTTGTCTATAGCAATTTACACTCCTATGACCTATATCCACAGACCGTGAACTATCAGTATAAATGGTCAATTATTTGAGTGTATGCTATTTATTTGTGGAGTAAGTTTTACATCCCATATGAAACCGCAATTCTCATTTGGTACCATTAATAGTTCCTTGTATGTTTTTACCCTTCTCTCCCTCTTCTTCATTTTCTTCTTCTTCTATCTTTTCCTTTCTCTTTCTTTTCCTATCTTTCTTTCTTTCTCCTCCCCCTTCCTCCCATGCGGATTGCTTTAATGACAGTGGTTCTATATGACTAGCAATTGAGTATTGAAATATTGGCTGTGTAGATGATCATTTAAGCTAAAAAAAATCATTTCTCTAATATTGTTAAAATTGTTGTTTTAAATATGCTTCTTAGGCTTTTGCTAAATCTCAGGAAAGTTGCTCAATCAATTTAAAAGAATTAAAGGAAATACTGTACATGTAGTCATTTAACCCAGAAGCACTCTGTTCACAATACTGCAAGTAACAGCATTACATACAATTTGCAAGCATTTAAGAGGTTATGAGTTTTATTTGAGCAGCATTGATAAACAATGTTACAGGAGCCAGTAAGTCAGCATTTTGCATTAAAATCTTGATTCTTCAGCAGCTTATAATTCAGGTGTAAAAAAAAATAATACATGCTTTGTATAGCAACTGGGCAAACAGTGTTGAAGCAAAAGTAAAAAAAACTGCAGTATGAGGTTCTTTGAACTGAACGCATTGGAATGAATTTCATGCATTTTTTATGATCTGACTTGTTCCTAGAAAGTAAAACAAAATGGCTATAAGAAATGGCGGAGTGAAAAAAAGGTTGCTGAAGCGTTATTAAACGTAAAGTGGAATTTAGTAGTGCATTGCTGAAAGGGAACGGCATATTTCACATAAACTTTTACCACTATGAAGCCTCCCCGTTCCCATATCAGTAGTAAATGTAGAGAGCGGCAAAATAGAATAGAATTTTTCTCCCTTCCTTCAAAAAATGAGGATGGAAAGCATTTCCCTGATTTTATGATGCTGCCTCCTACGTAAGGCCAAATAGGTTGCATAGGATCCTCATAGCAATAGACCACCTGATTCTAGTTTATGAGCTTGAAGACTTTAGTCAAAACAACCTACAATCTGCTTGAGTCACCCAAGCTACAGTGTCATTATATTTCTTTCTATTTTTGTACCAGACTCTGTCTCCTTCATTATTCTATCAGTGGTATCCTTGGTGTTCTCTTCGAGCTTTGTTAATTTCTTGCAGATGTTTGATTACCAAACTAAAAAACATCAGCAGTAGCAAGCTCCCTTACTAGCCCTGATAATGTTACCTAGCTTGATAATAAAATGTCTGCAAGAAAGCAACCTAACTCAGAGAACACCAAGGACACCCCCCAGTTCAACCCTGAGCTACAAATAGTCTCTTTTATCAATTATTCTGTTTCCTTATTCAGCTTCAATGTAGGTTCTCTTCTTTCTTTTCTTCCAGCTGATATCCAATCCAGAGTGTTGGATCCGTGAAGGTTGACCTGCTAGCGAGGCACCAAGCTGCCTAGCAAAACAAGTGGTCAGCAGAAGTTAATTAAGTCACTCACCCCCTCCTTGGTTACAGACAGCTCGGAGACTGTCCTAGCTTGTCTATTGATTGGCTAAGCGTTGTTAGCCAACCCCTTTATAAGTGAACCGTAAATAAGCACTGTCACTGAGACTGTTTCTAACTGCTGTTACAATGAATAAACATTGTTGCTGTTACTCCGTGAGCTCCTGCCTATTTCTTGCGCTTCGAACCTTACAATTGGCGACGAAGGCTTGGGGGAAGGATAAGATGGTGGACACTGGACAACACTACAGCTGTAATTCCAGCCGTGGCCACACTATCTCCTCCAGCTCTGTTCGATCCGGCAAAAGAAACCTTGGAAAATTTTATGTCCAGGTTTGATTTCTTTATACTATCACACGATATTCAGAATTTGACGGCTGATAGAAGGAAAGCAATTTTTCTCAGTCATTGTGGCCACAAGGTATTTGACACGGCTTGCACCCTGGCAGAGCCAAATACTTTGGAAGCCATTTCTTGGCAAGACTTGTCTGATGCTTTGAGAGCATGCCCCAGTGCCTTCCAAATTTATTAAAAGGCATGAATTTCAGGATAGAATGCAACACGGGGGCAAGTCTATAAACCAGTACATGTCAGCGCTAAGAAAGGCTGCCACACAGTGTGCTTTTGCGAATGGGAATGACAGCCTTCTCGATCAGTTAATTTTTGGAGTGAAAGATCTAAGGCTGCAGCGGAGGTTTTTGGCCAATTCTAGTCTAACCCTGCGAGGAGCACTGGGTGAGGCTCGGGCTGCAGAAGCAGCTATGAATGCTGCTGATTCCCTGCAGAAGCTGTCAGGTACTCCAGTGGTGGAGAAACCTTCGGTTGCAGTAAAACAGAGCGGAGCAGCTGCTGTTTCAGAGGAATCCGATGAGGAACAGTATGCGGTCGGTCAGATAATCAAGAAGATGACTGAACCTAAGAGGAGGTGCCCCAGTTGCGGAGGCCAGCATCCTCACAAGACTTGCCGTTTCTGAGATGCCATCTGCAGATGATGTGAGCAGAGGGGTCACATTGCTAAGGTCTGCAGGGCACCAGAGCTGGCGGAGCCAACCCCTCACCCTGTTCCACCAATTCGTGGTCAATTCAGACTAAGACGGGAGACTAAGCCTTGAGACAAGATGAAACAGGCTCCTGAGGCATCGGATGCTTGCTGAATTAAGGTGGGCAACACCAGCATTAAACCAAGAAAGAAGATTCATCTGACGATGCAGGTATGCGGAAAGCTTTGTCGAATGGAGGTCGACTCAGGATCAACCACTTCCATCATGTCCTGGGTGACCTTAAAGAAGATTCTACCAGGAACTAAGAAGTACCAGCTACGGCCACAGAGATTGATGATATGAGACTATCAAGGGAATCGCCTGCCGGTGCTGGGACTCATGGATATTCCCGTAACCTTCCAGAGGTTTGAGGGATCACTGCCCACAACCATTGTGGCTGACCGTCTGCCTAGTCTCCTGGGACTTGAATGGCTTGAGGCTCTAGGTTTGGGGATCACGGGGATCCATTCCACTACACTGGATTGGAGGCAAGATCCTCCTCAGTAAATATAATCCCACTGACAATTGCAGTATGTCTCATAACTCAATAGTGCCATGTCTTCCCTAAGTCCATGATTTCATATGCAATGGATATATTCCATCATGCTTTTAGCATCGTCCAGTAGCTTCTCACAGCTCCATTGCAGCAGTAATCTCTCTTTTTCAGACAAAATAATGAATGGAAAAAGATAAAGATTGGTGAAATGCTATCCTCCCTTCTGTCTTCCTCCCTAAGCCTTCAAAATGTAACTGCAAGTTAACTAACCTAAGAAGCTTGCCTTGTTCCATAGTTATACTATTGTAAAATAATTTGGAAACAAAATACGTGGAAACATAATTGCCCAATTCTTCCCTTCCAACCACAAGTATTTGCACAGTTGTGTATCAGTAAGAAGGCACACTGACCTACAAATAGACATCCACAAATAAAATTGAAATCAAAAATACTTTTTTATTCCTTCTCTCGTGATAGTCTGCAGGACCTTCCCTGCTTGTTGGATTCAAACCTTGACTTTTATTTTTATTTCATTCTCAAAACTTTTCTTCTATTTTCCCCCAGACTGTGGTTCATTACTCTTCCTCAAATCTTGGCTTTCCACAAATGTACAGCTCTTGATTGAACAGGATTTATTTCGAGTGCTAGACACCATAGCCCAGTGCTATAATATGTGCAGCCAGTAGGCAATGGAAAATATGTCCTTCTCTAAACACAATATAGGTGAAACCTATTTGTTGGGACAGGAAAGTGCATGAAAGGACACAATTCATAATGCCCCAAAGGGAAAATATGATGTACTGTCTCAGACAAAATATTAATCATAGCTGATGTTTCTGGACAATAAAGGAAAGTAATTGCGGTGAACAATCTCTCTTCAAGGATAAAAAGAGAAAATAAAGAACTAGCAATATTACACGAGCTGGCTTAGCTTCAGATGCGAACGGCATCCAGGAGATCTCATTTGGAAAGCAGGTTAATAATAGCTACATGGTTTATTGCAGCTAAAGTAATTTTTCCTTGATGGTGTCAGGGTCATTCCCCCCCCCCCCATGCACCTGATCTCCCTGTAAACTTGGCAAACCTGTAGTAAGTGAAAGCATTTGTCTATTTAGACACAGTCAGTTCACAAGGTCAGACCATTTCTCCTCAAGAAAAGAAAACACCAGTATGATCTGAAAGCCCCCCAGGAACTGAATGTGCAGACAGCGGTATCGTTACTACAGCTCAGAAGACACATGAGCTGTTAGATGTCAGATAGGAACCAATCTAAGAAATGAAACTCAAGCTAAGTGATGGACCATTGGAATCCCTCTTTAAATATGCTGACTGTGTAAACCGCTTAGAGAGTACTGTAAAGCACGGTTAAGCGGTATATGTCTAAATAAATAAATAAATAAAGAGATACACACCCCACACGAAAATAGCTTCATTGAAAGAAAAAAGAGAGAACAAGTGTTCAAACTATATGTTGCTCTAGTTATCTCAGAGAGTCAACTTGGTGTCATAGTTAAGGCATTAAGACTAGAAACTGGAAGACTAATTTCTCATCCTGCATGTGGCACAAATACAGCGGGGGACCTTGCACCAGTAGCTCTATCTCAGTCCTAGGACTCTGCTACTGTATCAGCTTCCATGCTGCATAGCAGCTTCCTTTACCTCTGCTGCTTGATGTCATGGCTCAGTTGGCACTAGAGTTCCCTAGTTTTTGATCTTGGGGTTTTTAACTTGCCTTACGTGGTCATGGAGTCAAAAGTGGCACCAGAGTTCATAGTTACTATGTGTAGGTGAAAGAGTGGCAGAACAGGGGGTGGGTGGAGTAAAAAGGAGAATCCATCTAAAACCATTAGGTAGCCACAAGTGAACTAAGTCCAACTTCTCCCTGAGTGTTGTTGCCCTTAGCTAACTCTACCCAGGTGTTGTGCACAGACTGTTTAGCAATAAATCAGTTTAACTGAACCATTCTGTCTGGGCCTGATTTTTCACACCTAACATACGACAACCATGTTTGATCCACATTATTGAGAGTCCAACACACAGTGGGGAATCACTTGTTAGATCTGACATGGCAAATAGGCAGGGGCAATGTGATCTGGAGTTGATGGATATTATCATCTGTCCTTTGTCACATCCCCTGTTCATTTTGGACTTTTCAGTGACTATTTCCCATTACAAATATTCAATCACAGGTATTCAATTAGTCTACCCCAAGTGCTTGATGAATCCAACTGAATTCAAGAGGAAATGTAGCTGTGTCTTTAGCAATCATTTTGGAATTAATTCCACTTGTCAGGACTCTCTGCTTCTGGACTCCAATGGTTCATCTGTTCTTCACAGGAATTCTGAATGATGATGCAGCAGAAGTGACAGCTAGAGTACTAATGGAGAAAGAGTCAAGCATGTTTCAACCTATTTTAAGAATTACTTTTGGCAGTAAGAGCTACAAAATTTAATTATTCTTATGTTCTTATTGTGTCCTCTGATTGCTAGTCAAGGCAACCCAGTTCCTTCTGAGTAGGGGATCGTCTGCAAGGTCACTAGGATTTTCTCAGCATTTCTAAGTTGGATTCCAACTGTGCACATGTTATGGAGGTGATTGAGACATAGACTTGCTGGGCTATCTGTGATGGATAATACTATAAATCCTGATGATATGGACAGGTTCCTTAGAATTGTTAGTGTGATCACCTGTGTTTTGGAATGATGCTCCTTCTCATTGGTTAAGCACATCTGTGAGGAAGGAGGTGACCCTGTTGGCTCTTAAGAAAGCAGTAGTTCACCTTCATTTAAAAACTATAATTGGACTAAATAGAGCTAAACAAATTTTGTTTCATCCCCAACATTTCCCTTTGAGCAAAAATGGTAAGAAGTTGTTGGCTTGCAGCTCCCAAAGACCAAGGAAGGTTTGGATCTCATTCACTCAAACTAGGATATAGTAACTAAGATGGTAGTAAATGCACTCTTCCATCTTAGTACTATATCCTAATGACTATTACAAATAAAGATGGTTCAGCACAAACTCATGAAAGCTACAATATCTTGGCTTTTCCAATGAGGTATTCCTAATTATGGGTTATGAGCATGTCATCCATGCATTTAAATAACCTATCAAAGGTCTCAAAGCTCAAGAGAACCAATCTGGTTTATCCAAGAACATTTTTCTCAGCAGTCAGGCCCCTTTTGACAAACCAGCAAGGTATTTAAACCACCTAACTCTTTTAAAGTTCCGAACAGCACTAACTTTAGCTCTCTTCAATGCTCTCCCCATAGCAGTTTTGGAGAATTGATAGAAAATAATCCCCTATGATCTGAGATTATGCCTATGTGGATAAGGGGACACTAAAATTATAGCTCATGTCATTCTCTACTGCTGTCTTTTTAAGGACTCAAGGAACTGCCTTATAACCCCTTATCTGGTAAAACACCCAAGAAATTCTGATCTTTTTTGTTTACAATTGTTATTATCAAATCAGTATGATTCTGTCTCCCTGAACATAGCTAAATTTTGTTGAATTGCCTGTAAAATTAGGCAGACTTTAAAATTCTGTTTTGTAATTTATTTCTTTTGGTTTTTAATGTGCTTTGTTTGCAATTCTGATCAGATACCATAATAAATATTAACCATCTTGATCTGCATTGGATGCATCTATTGATCATCTATGACAGGCTGAGAAAGGAGTGGCTGCATTAAATCTTGATTCTCTTTGTTCTTTCAATAACCTTTGATGCTATCAGTCATGGTATCCTTATGGACAAATTGAAAGGGTAGGAGACATGATGTTGCATTGGTTCTTCTCCTTCCTCCAGGCTTGGTTCCAGTTAGTGCTGAGAGGGAGGAGAAAGGTTTTGACTTAGACTACTCCTTTATGAGATGCTTTACTTTCTCCCCACTTTTGCTTAACATCTTCATGAAACTTCTTGGTTAGGTCATTTATTGGCACAGGATTAAATATAATTAGCACACAGATGGAACTCAGTTATACATCTCTGACCATGTCACTCCTTCAAAATCTTTTCCCATTATTGGGAAAACTTTAGCTTAACCATAGCAAGACCAAGTGGCTGTGACTTTGGGGTCCTCTGAATGTTGACCCAGAGATTTTTCATCTTTGACAGAACTGGAACATAATTTCAAGGTTGTCCTGAACTCACGACTCCTCAGCTTCACAGAAAGGCTCCAGAACAACTTTTTTTGACATTGCCAATAATAACAGAATCTGCCACACCATTCTCACAGTGACACAATCACTTTTCAGTTGCTTCTAACCCTTGCATTTATGACCCTTTGTAGTGTCCTTGTCAAGATCTCAGCTGAATCACCTGTCTGATTCTGGGATGATCATTAGGACATTAGATAGTCCTGCTGCCACATGATCACATTTTGCTTCATTTTCTAACAAAAACCACCCATTTGGTAAAATGGATTTGTACTTACAACCATGTAGTTCACTTAATGGCAGCATGATTCACTTAACAATCACAAGTGTGGTCACATGAGGCCTGACTTAGTTACCTCAGCTGTTTATGAAATAAGTCAAGGACCACCTGGATCTCCACATGCCTAAGATCTACTTTACTTCTTTGCCTTGCAGAACTTAACACTTTCATCTCTAACTCTCTCTCAGTTAAAGGGTCTATAATACAACAACCTTGAGTGAACCAAACAGGTTTTATTCAGAGGACAGCAAGGTGACTCAAACACAGACAGAAGATGTTATCAGAACCTCTTTTGCAAGCTTGTAAGCTTCCCTTTTATACTTACTGACAGGTCACAGCTGTGACCACTCAGGAGCTGTGATTTTGCCTGCTTGTTCCCAGAACCTGAGCAGAATTTATACTTTGCAAGATAGACTCATTCTTTGCAAGCAGTCCTTGTTGTGCAAGGTGCAAGATGCAAGCCAATACACAACACCCCTCTCCCCCCCAGCGAAAACACACAAACAGCGATCTAATAGAGCCTTTCAGGTAGCCGGGCAGTCTTTCTTCTTGCTCTGAACAGCGAAGTGCCACAGCACTGTCCGATCTATCAGAGGTTTGTCTTTTTTGCCAGGCAGACCCTGGTGACTGTCAGGAAGCTGCCAGAGTCTCTCTGGTTGGGCTGTGCAGGAAGGCCTCCATCAAAGTCATTTAAAGCAGTTCTTGCAAGAGTCTGTGCTGGGCTGGTTGGCACAAGCCCAGCATGTCCCACACTGGAGACTTCCATTCTTCCCTGGGGAAAACAAACCCAGCCGCAGGTGCTGCTGCACTGGAAATAAGGAATGCGCCGGTCCCCTCATCTTCTGCCTGCCAGCAGTGGTCAGTTGGACTGTCTTGGGTGGGCGGCAGGTCTGCAGACCTCCTCCGCAGCTGGTTTTACATGTCTGTCCATCTGGTGGCCATCTGGCAATGCCACCAGGTAGGACAGTGGTCTGGAGACCTTGGCAACCCCAGCTGCCAACCAGAATGGTCCACTGGCATAGTTCCTGGTGCAGACTCGCTCGCCCACAGCAAATTGGCGAGG
>JANHFO010001885.1:27667-40288 GCA_032468095.1 Pareas carinatus | reverse complement strand
GAGTGAATGTGTGCAGTACTTTTCGAGATTACCTACCAGGAACAAACATGTCGTTCCATTTTTATATATATAGATTATGGGATTTTCCATATGAAAATTAGTGGCTCCTGGAAGATTGAAATGGAGTGGTTTCTCCAAAGAGACAACTTCTAAGAATTTTTAATATTAAACATGCACAAGTCAAACAACCAATGTTTTTCTTTTGTTATTATATGGATAATTTGGAGCTTGTTGGTGTATGGAGATATAGAAATGATGACTCATAAAATATAATTATTTTTCTGAAGGACAGATATTTTTCAAAAATAAATATGATTTGGATTTCTAAGATACTGACTATTAAAGTTCATAAAGTGGAAACAATGCCAAAGACTTTTTCAGATCACAATCCAGTTACTTTAACTTTTAAAAGGAAAAATGGCTCTTTTAAGTGGAAATTTAATGTTGTTTTTTTCAGAAGAAAATTGTAACGGAGGCGTGCAAAAAGAAGTTAAAAGAAGTTTTTGAAAATAATAAAGGCACATAAGTAATAATGACTTGGGATGTAAGTAATATTTTTCTAAAAAGATATTTGATACAACATAATAATGAGCTTTTTTAAAAAAAGAAGAGAAAATACAAATGATTTTGGATAAAATTTTAAAAAAAGAAATAATTTTTAAAAATCCCCTGGGATGACAGCTATTAGCCTCTATCTATGCTAACAATGAGAGAGAGGGAAACAAAGATAAATTATGCAAAACAAATACATTTGGAATTTGCAAATAAACTAGTGAAAACTTTGTCATATAAAGCGTGAAAAGAAAACAAAGAAAGAAAAGGATATGAAAGTTCTGAGAAGAAAATATTTTAATAACATATAATCCAAATATATAAAAGATATTTCATCTATATTACCTTATTTCACTTAAAGGTCAAGAAATTTCCTTGAACAAAGTTGATGAATATTTACATAAACAAAGTTTACTAAAGATCACAGAGAATCAGAGACAAATTTGGAATGAACCAATAGCGATAATTAACGTGTGTGAAACTATTAAAAATGTGCAAACAGGAAAAGCACCTGGTCTAAATAGGTTGGCGTCTTCTTAAAAATATTTTGAGAATGAGCTTTTACAAGTAATATTATTTTACAGGATGGAAAGATTTCTGATATTTGGAAAAGTTAATCTAGCACTAATACCTAAAGAGAACCAAAATTTGACTTTAACATGAAATTATAGACCAATATCTTTATCAAGTAATGACTACAAAATTGTTTTTTGAAAATTTTGACTGAATGGTTGAAAATAATTTCACAGGACTTCATTCATGAAGATAAATTGCATTTCTCTTGCAAGTAAAGGATACTTGCAAGATATTAGTTATATTCTGGAGTATTTGGAACTACGTCATGCAGTATTTTTTTAAGAGAATTGATAATAAGGAAGGAGAGGGAGAATGAAATGAAATCTCTACAAAGTCAGCAGACAGAATACAGGGAGCAGCTTTAACCATCTGAGGCAAAAAGTGTTGTCACTGTCATTTTGTTTTAATCTAACGTGACAGGCTGAAAGCAAAATGTTATTATACACCTTAGCTTGGAAGAGAAATGAGGCACATCAAACAGAGAGCTGAAAACAGAGAGACAAAATGAATATTATAACTATTGCCAACAGATTTCAACAGAGGTAAATTACAGGTTTTATTGTCATGGGGCACTGTGCCAGAGAATGACATGGCTTTGATGCAAATAGTGATGAGAGCATTGCCTTGAAGAAATACTGTTTGTGGGGACTAACTTTGAGTACAGCCCCATCTGGACATTTATCTGAACTCACAGTCACTGGAGCAAGAGGCTTGAAGAGAAAATGACCGCTGAAATGAAATGTAATCTTATTCATGAATCTCACTACTAAATCAGAGGAGGAGGAGGAGGAGGAGGAGGAGGTGTAGACAACGTTACCTTTAACTTTAAATGGATAGAGAGAAACAAATAAAAAGATTTAGGTCAGGGGTGTCCAATCTTGACAATTTTAAGATGTGTGGACTTCATCTCTTAGAATTCCCCAGCCAACAGTGCCTTAAAGTTGCCAAGGTTGTACACCTCTGATTTAGGGAGTGTGAGAAAGACCCCAAAAGCAGATTTTCGATTTAAGGTCCGGAGCAACTGTGGCTTGATCTGCTGCAATTCAATGACAAAAAAGCAGCCTGATTGTTTTCCCTTTGGGGTGACAAATGGTGAGTAAAGCATGCTTAAAAATGATAGGCCCACCCAATTCTTTATCTGCCTCCCATCACTTAGCTGTTGACCTGCTGTCCTAACTGCGTTGTTAACTAATATAATCAGTTTTAAGAAGTACTTAGTAGATTTCCCATCTAAGTGTTAATTAATAATCCATCTTGGCTGTAAAAATGTCCCATTTCTGTGTTAGAATAACCTTTTGATCAACAGCCAGAGCAAGTGTAAAAATGTTGCTGTTTACGACATACTTTTCATGAAACACTCAAAGCCACTATAGAAGGTATATTATAACAACTTAGGCTGTTGTGCTAATACCTCAATCTCTCCCTTTTCCACAGCACAGCAGGGACCCTCATTCCAATAAAATAAAATTGTGTTAAGTTAGAGCAATCATATCTCTTTAACTGAGCAAATGGATAGAACATTACACACTACACATTTTCTATAGATAATCTCTGTCTTTTTGACACATCTACAGCACAGCTGACATGTGTGTCTGTACATATAGCCCTTTCTCCTCTAGGTAGAATTAGTTATTTCCTGCCTATCAAATTTGCCATTGTGCATATGGAAATGTATTTCAGGACTGTAAACTAGAGACACTTCTGTTCCTTAAAATCCAGGGCAGGTTGGTGTTGGATGCAATGTCATCCTGAAAAGTATTATCTATTTCCTAGTGCTGATCTATAACACTTCCAAATTGAATGTGCTTCCTTTTAACTTATAGTAAAGTGCAATTACAGTTTAAAGGGAGTATTTATGTACATTAGTTAACAACATCACTGCAATTCACACATCAACACTTAATTAGTGTAAAGATAAGTGACATAATTGCTACAAGGCATGTATTCCCCATAATGTGAGGCAATTTTATGCACTATGCACATTTTAAATACTTCCCTTGGATTTTTTTTTTGCCAAGGCTGAGATTTTCTTAACCCAATAGGCAAGGTTTATATGCCTTCTCCTATTTTCCATTTGAATTGAATGCAGTGCTGTAGAAGTGTTGGTGCAGTGGTTGTTTCCCCAGGGAGTGTTTGAAACTGTTTTGCTACAAGAACAGAAGGAAGATGAAAAAGGTGGCTTGTAATCAGAAATAGGGGAATATGTCTAAATGTATGCAAATACTAACTGGTCCTAAAAGCTATATAAACCTAGGAAAGGGGCAATATAACAAATCATGTCAGGAAAACTTTGCATCACATTCATAATTCAGTTGGTGTGGTGTTTTCTTCTGTGCAACACATTCTATTCCTTATGCTTTGTCATGGTGTTCCAGACTTTAATATGATTTTTTAATACTTTGCTTCCAACATCACCCACTTGCTGTTGATTGTGTTTGAACATGATACACAAAGGCATTTCTGTATGTTTGATGTATTAGTAAGGGAATCCCAAAGCTTGTTCTGGTTGAAGATTTCTAGCACATTATTTGATAAAATAGAGCTACAAAAATCTACACAATATCTAAGTGCCGTTTGATAGTGCAGTACATTCCCAGAGATGTTTCATTCTTATCTTTGTCACTCCCTTCTTCCTTAGAGCAGAAATTGGTCATATAAACATGGGATATTTTTAACAATCATGTTAATATAACAAAAACTAAGTGATCTGATATTCCAGTCCCAGTTTTCTGTTGAATGGGGCAAAGCATCCACGGCTCCAGCTGCTGAAGTCCTTTATTTCTCTGTTCGGGGGACATGAGTGGTTCTAGCCCAGCCTGGAGGGGTGGCCAAAGAGGGGGTGCAGCGGGGGCGAGTGTCAAGTGGCAGCCAACACGTTTGTCCCTACCACTTTAATCCCTATTCACCGGACGGAAGAAAGGGTGCTTGGCATCATTAAGGCGGAGACACAGGGACACTGAAACTAACACCAGGGTGGAAGCAAAAAGAACTTAAAAGGTTCCAGCCAGTGGAGGAGAAAAGAAAAGAAAAGAGGTACCGCTACATTGACATTTTTCTTTTAAAAAAAGAGACCATTTAAAAAATAGAAATTAAAGACAAGCCCAAAGCAATTTTTAAGATGTCGAGTCAGCAAGCAGGGAAACTTGATATTGGGGGAAGAAGAAGAAAGGTGATGGCTTAAAAATGACTGTAACTGTATAAACAGAAAATGTATTGTTTCACAATTAAAGTTTCTTATGCTGGCTTAAAGCTCAAAAAGAAGAGAAGTTTTCCCCCAAAAGCCAATAGCGTTGGGACTTTCCTCTTTTAAGGTATATACTTTGTTTTTTTCTGTCACCAGGAGCTTTGTCTACTGTTTATTCTCTAGTGTTAAGAAGTCATTTAGCTCCCAGTTCACATTCAAATCAGTTCCGGAGCTTGGCTTTTGTTTGTAATTTCCCCAAACTTCCAAATCGCCAGTTTCTCTATCATGGGGCTTTGAAGATCTTGGATTCCAATGCTGAGGGATTTATTAGGGTTGTTTAAGAGTTGTAAAAGGTTGTAAAAGTTCTTACCGAGATCTGGTTCTCATTCTAACTCCTCTGCATCTGCCGGTTTACACTGACTAATGGTCGGCTGTCAGCTTTTGCCAGCATTTCACACTGCTCCTTTCAAGTAAAACACCAGCTATTCCAAAAGGGCCGCCGCCCAATTTAGGTTCGCTAGTAACTCCTCTTGCTATTTCCCCTCCAGGGAAATTTTGGGGCACGTTTTGCCCGGAAAAAACAGTGTTGCAAACCAAATTTTGGGCAGAGCCTCAGCCCACAGCTTGTAACGCCATGATGATACCCACAGCTTGTAACGCCATGATGATATAACCAAGAACCAGAATAGTAACAACCCTCAAGGCCTTTCATTGTCAGCCATGTGAAGCTGCTGTGGGGTTGCCAAGTCAAACAATAATTCCACCCACCGAGAAATAAATATTCCCAAGACAGCAAGCCATCGCTGGTGAGAATAGAAAGAGCCTGGCAGAAGAAACTCCTGTTGTTTCTGAGGAAGACATGATATCCAAATATCTCTGTGAGGTACTTTCTCTAGTCACCATTATCTGAGGACAAAGCATGCAGATAAGAAGAATATTAGGTTCCCTATTTCGCTATTTGTCTGTTTATATTACATATAAAAAGTTGCCGGGGATACGATGCAACCTCAAAAGCTTCAGAGAAAGAAACGGGCAGATCACAATAGACTCTGTTCAGTTTTATGGAATACAATGTTTTGACGGAACCTAAGCTATCCTGGTTGACTCCAAAACCAAACAGTGTCAGATCTGATTCGAACTTAGATAAGAGACCACCAGAAAATCCCAGAGGAATGGACTAAACAGGGAATTTAAAAAAATCCAAAAGAAGGACATTACAGAAGAATTAGAATAACAGAGCTGAAAGGGATCTTGGAGGTCTTCTAGTCCAACCCCTGTTCAAGTGGGAGACCCTATGCCATTTCAGATAGATGGCTGTCCTGTCTCTATTCCTGCCAACTTAGTGTCATCTGCAAATTTTCTCATTTAAGCCATTTATGAAGATATTGAAGAGTACCGGAACCTTGTGGTAACCCCACTGCTTACTTCTCTCCATGTAGATATAGTACCATTAAGGACTACTCATTGAGTATGGTTTGTCAGCCAGTTACAAATCCATATGGTGGTGATGCTATCTATCCCACATTTTTCTACTTTACCAAGAAGTAGGTTGTGGTCTACTTTGTCGAATGCCTTGCTGCAGTCTAAGTATACTATGTCCATAGCATTTCACTGATCTACTAATTTAGTCACTCTGTCAAAGAATGAGCTAAGATTGGTTTGGCATGATCTGTTTTTAACAAACCCATGCTGGCTACTAGTTATAACTTTATTTGTTTCTAAATGTTCACAAATCTGTTTTTTTCCTCCAGTATCTTCCCAGGTATTGATGTTAGATCTGTAGTTGATCTATAGTTTCATGGGTCTATTTTACCCCGTTTTTGATGATGGGAACCACATCAGCGTTTTTTCAATCCTCTGGTAGTTCCCTGGTGTTCCAGGATTTTTTAAAGATATGCTACAATGGTTGTGAGATAACATCTGCCAGCTCCTTCAGAACTCTGGGATATAATCCCTCAGGTTCCAGGGATTTATATTCATCAAGATCAGACACGTATTCTTTTACCACTTTCTTGCTTATTTTAATTTTTATTTCTAGTCTGTCTTTTACAGTTATGCTTTTGGTAGGTTTATTTTATTTTTTTATTTATTTTAATTAAATTTCTATACCGCCCCTCTCCCAAGGGACTCGGGGTGGTGTACAGCCAGAAATTAAAAACACAGAAGTACAATCATACAACACTTAAAACCCTTTTAAAAGAATTATACAAACTTGCCTAAAAATTTCCATATAAAATTTAAAACCCCAATTAAAATACCCAAATATAAAATATAAAAGAAGGGTCAGGACAGCCAGGCTTGGGAAAATAAATATGTCTTCAAAGCCCGACGGAATGCCAGGAGATCCGTGTTGGTTCGGATTTCCGGGGAAAGTTCGTTCCACAGGGCTGGTGCTGCCACAGAGAAGTCTCTCACCCTGGGGGTCACCAGCCGACATTGTTTGGCCGACGGTACCCTGATGAAGCCCTCTCTGTGGGAGCCTACTGGCCTGTGGGAGATATTAGCTGGTAGGAGGCGTTCCTGCAGATACCCTGGTCCGATGCCATGGAGCGCTTTAAAGGTCATCACCAAAACCTTGAACCGCATCCGGAAGGCCACAGGCAGCCAGTGCAGCAGGAGGGGGGGTTACATGGGCATGGCCCCAGACACACATAATCCCCCACGCGGCCGCATTCTGGACCATCTGCAGCCTCTGGACATGGCTCGAGGGGAGCCCCATGTAGAGTGCATTGCAATAATAATCAAGGCGAGAAGTGACAAGGGCATGAGTGACCGTGCATAGGGAGTCCCGATCAAGAAAGGGCCGCAAAACTATGATATAATCATTTATATCATAGTTTTGGGTTCTAATGAAAAAAACAACAGAAGAAAAGTGAGTTGCTTATACTTCTCCTTTTGATCACATCTAAACCTTCCACGAATAAAAAATAGAGGGTCCATTATATTACTGCAGAAATATATACATTTCATCTTTTAAAGTTTGGAATCATCAGGGGGCATTGGGGCTTGCAAAAAAAGCTTGACTTACAACTTTTTGCTTAGCAATTTTCTGCTTAGCCATAGAAATTCTGGTTCCAATTGAGGTCGTCAAGGGCTGTTTGTAATTACTTCCTGCCCAGAAATTACTCTCAATCTAGCTAAGTCACAATTGCCCTAGTTCTTACAACAGGACTTGATAACTTATGACTCAGGATGCAATGAGAAATTCAGCCACTTGTATATCATATAAAGTATAACATCATACTAAATCATAATGTGCCTATTTTTTTTCAGCATAGCGTACTATGTAGATATACTGTTTTCTTGATCCAAGTTTATAGCTAAGCATTTGCATGATCCCAGCTACCACACTGCCCCTGCGTTCAGATATAGGCAGTCCTCAACTTACAAGAGTTCATTTAGTGACTGTTCAAAGTTACTCTGGCACTGAAAAAAGTGACTTTTCACACTTGACAACATCCTCATAGTCATGTGATCAAAATCGAGACACTTGGCAACTGACTCCTATTTATGACGGTTGCAGCGCCCCAGGGTTATGCGATCATATTTTGCAACCTTCTGACAAGCAAAGTCAATGGGGAAGCCAGATTCACTTAACTAGCTGACTAACATAACAACTGCAGTGTTTCGTTTAACATCTGTGGAAAGAAAATTCCTAAAATGGGGCAAAACTCACTAACTCAGCAACAAAAACTTTGGAGTCAACTGTGGTCATAAGTCAAGGATTACCATTACCTGGAAAAATGATTAAATAGAGACATCTGACTAGAACTCCAAGAGGAATTCCTAAAATCTTCATAGTCACCTTTGTCTTATATGAGCTTCTTATTTAAAAATACACTTAAAGAACAACTGTTGAAGAGAATGAACATGTAGTCGTAAATTAGTCCCCTGAAAGATTTTAGGCATCTAAAAGTGATGAGATTGACTGGGCGAAGGGATTTTTGAGATTCCTGCCAGCCGTTTTAAAAGTTGCAACTGAGCCCAATTCTTTGCTGAAGCAACATCCTTGTACACAATGCAACTTGTAATGTGCATCGGGAGCTATCCAAGGTCCTGAGGATGCTCTACAAAGACTGCCAAGATTATGCCAGTGATTTATTTTGACCTGAACCAACCAAATGTTGCTATGATTTGTTGTGACCTGATATGTCATGTTTTGAATTAAATCAGTCAACCTGACTCTGGTCTGACTTTATCCATGATGCTATCTGACTTGAGTGCTGGATTCAACTCATCTCATATTTTGCAAGCCCCTGGCCTTGATATTTTAAAATAGTTTGCATAAGAGAATTCGTGTGATTTCCAAAGAAAACTCTATGCCCTAGTGTTGTTTCAGAATAACATTTATGGAAAAGAACCAGTCCCCATTAAAGTAGCTTATTTTGAAAGGTTCTGAATTTTGCTACATCTAAATCTTAATTAGGTAATGATCAGCTTGACTTTTTTTCCTAAGCAAGCTTAAATGGTGTATTTTAATAGTCTGAGGGCCAAATTTATCCAATCAAAGAATGCCATGAGATAAATGCAGAAAGTATTGACTCACAGTCCAAAGTATTGTGAAGCCACCAGATTTTCTTTCTCCTACAATCACTCCTACATCTGGGCCACATAAACCACACATACTTAACCTATTAATTGAATTAACCTCTTTTCTGGATTTACATGTCTATAAGAAGAGTCATTATTTATTTATTTATTTATTGTATGATGAAAGCATGGCAAAGAGAAGTAAACATATACATACAATCCACATAATTATATACAAAACTACTATGGGGGTACGGCAGTAGCCTCAGAAATTAAATTTCCAATTTAGGTGTCCAGATGATAGCCTCTGGAATTACTTCATGCAGAACTTCTAAGGAACAGAGAATGCATGTCGTGAGTAGTCTTGCACAATATGTTTAATAGTTTGAATATTAGTACCACAGTTGCAACAAGGGGAATCTTTCCAGCAGTGCTGATGCAGGGCAGAGGCACTTCTTCCAGTGTCACAACTAATTCTGTGCAATTTTGTCCAGATAGAGTGAGACAGATTATAATCAAGTGGTTTGGTAGAGGGATCACTAAAGGTCAGGCTGAAAGAAGATACCTTGGACCATTCCTCTCTCCAGGAATTCTCAGGATTAAATTGGGTAGATGTTAATTGAGTAGCTGTATTCCAGGCTGATCTGTGGGATTTCAATGTTGCGATGGACTATGATTGTCCTGGTGAATAGGGAGGGTCTTGTTGTTCATCATCCTTGACCATAGCCAAGCAAAAGCTTTAAGAGGAGTGCTCAGACTTCAAGTTCTTCAATTGCAGCTTCAGATTTACTGGCTGTAATAAGCTTTAGTGAAAGCCTCTTAAAGAGATAAATGAGGACTTTGGCCTGCCAGAATACCTCAAGGTATTAGCCAAAGTAAATTTAATTTGATAAATTAGACTTTTCTCATACAAATCTCTATTACTGTATGAGCCACATCCTGTTAACTTAAAGGAATGATTGTTAGCCAGAGTAATCCTCTTTTGTTGAATTGGAAATGCTTGCATGAAGTATAGGTTGTCCTCACTTAACAACCACTTAGCAACCAACTGGGACGGCAAGTCCAGCACTAAGCACCACAGTCACTAAGCGAAAAATCATGCAAGCATGACAGACTTACCACCTCGCTTCCACTTTGGTTATTAAGTGCAACATTCTGCAACTATGACTTACGATTTTACTTCCACATTCTCCATTAACTCTGCTTGTTGCAAGCTGGTTGTGAAGCACATGAATGACAGTCATGTGACTGTGGGATGCTGTCATGGGCTAAACATGTGCCAGCTGCAAAGTGCCTGAATGGTGATCCAGTAATCTTGGGGTGCTGTGACAGTCATAAAGATGAGAATGGGTTGCAAAGTTGAGTTTTTTGTTACACACTTATACGTTTGAACAGTCGCTAAATGAAATAATAGATAATTGAGGTCTACCTATGTCTTATAAGACAGTTCTCTTTAAGATATTTGAAATCCCTTCTTTCATGGAATTTCATTTGGGGAGAGTAATGTAAGACTCAGGCAAAATTAAAACAAATAAATAAATAACTTGAAAGCAACACATACATATTAAAAGATCACTAGCATCGTTCAGAAATCTTATGTCATGGACATTTCTCCCATCTGCATGCTTTCTGATGTAGTAATGGAGCATTTGGTTATTGTGGGCTGTTTTTCTGTAGATTTGCATTTCTAATTTGCAGCCCTGTGCTAAATCTACAATGCTGGGCTACTTTGCAACCTGTAGCTACATTTATTCTCTTCTATTGGAACCTTATATGGGCACGCAAATTTGAATATGGACAACACCAAGAAACAGCTATTCCTTTTGCATGAATGTTTACAACAGCATGCCCTGCATACCAGTGTCATATACAAATCTCAAACAAACAAACAAATAGCACACCAGGATGGAAAATATTTCCACAAAATGGCTGAAAGAGTGCTATAGTTGATGATCATGGATGCTCACCTCAGATTAAGCAAATGCCAGCTCATCGTAGATAACCTCAAGGAGCAAACTGAAACTAACCGTGACTTCGGAACAAAAATTCTGACAACTACAATCTTAAAGCCTTCATCTCTAAGTCGAGCTGAAAAAAAGGAAAATAAAACTCCAAATCAAACTGCTCATGCTAAACCCTAGAAGCAAAGAGGAACCTGAACCTAAATGGGTAGGTCCAACCACCTATTATCCACTGCAGAACACAATATCCTCCAGAAAGATTACAGAATCATTGAGTCCATCATCTGCACCTCGATAACTGTCTGGTTTGGCACTGCAGCCAAACAAGATAAACACAGACATCAAAGAATAATTAGAACTGCAGAAGAAATAATTGCTACAAAACTTCCCTCCATTGATGAGCTGTACACTGAACAAGGCAAAAAGAGAGTGGTGAAAATAATTATAGACCCCTCACACCCTGGACATAATCTGTTTCAACTTCTTCCCTCCAGTCACCACTACAGGGCATTGCAAATCAAAACAACTAGACACAGGGATAGCTTCTTCCCCCATGTCATCAACCTGCTAAATAACTAACTTACACAATGCTGTTAATGCGGAAGACGTTTTGTGACAGGATGAAATGTGTTTTGTGACATGTTGATTGTACTTTATAACATGATGACATGATGAATATACTTATGATTGTGATTGTATTCATGATTAAGATTGTGGTTTGTCGATTGCAACTTATATGTACATGACAAGATGAATGTACTTATGATTATGAATGTATCTTTGATTGTAATCACAGTTTGTTTATTGTATGTATGTAAGTATAGAGCATATATACCAAAGACAAATTCCTTGTGTGTCCATGCACACTTGGCAAAAGAAATTCTTGTTCTGATTCTATATTGGGGAGAAGGTGCCTTCTAGCCAGGCTTGGCACCTGGTGTATGCAGTTTTCTTTGCACATTTTTTCAGAAATTGTTTGCCATTGCAAAGAAGGTAACTAGCCCAAGGTCACTCAGCTGGCTCTATGCTAAAGTAGGACTAGAACTCACAGTCTACCAGTTTCTAGCCTGGTGCCTTAACCATTGCACCAAATTGGCTAGGGTAGAAAAATTCTGTGTCCCCTTGAACAAGAATCTATAATTCTGCAAGCTTTTAGAGAGAACTAAAAGCTGGTTCAGGGAATGTGAGCACAAGATAAATGGTTTATTTGTTTGTGATGCAGAGGCTGAGTGGAGTTTATACTTTTCAATAAAACTGCTCATAGTATTTCAGGATTGACTATGTAGATTGTGAGGTTATTTTCGGAGCTGCAGGGCGGCTATCTGCCTATTCCATGTACTTTTCTACATTTCTTTAGTCCATTTGTAAACGTAAATTCCTGAAGGTGAAGTTGTCTCACAATCCTGGAATTTTTAGCTGCTTGGAGGGTCTGGAAGATTGATGTGGAAGATCTATTGTATCCCATGTTACTTTGTTTTAGAGACCAGCAATTTTATAAAGGGAAACCGTTGTCGGGATTGTTTTCTTTCTTAAATGCAGTTTTTCGCACATGAATGTTTGGATGTTCTGATCTATATTTTTGCTTTAGCATTTGAACAACAAATAGGTAAATCAACTTTTGGTGTTTTGGGATTTCTTGTTTAACAACAACAACAACAACAACAACAAAAACAAAAACAATAATAATAAGATCTGCAAGAAATGTCATCTGTCTGCAAGCAAGAACTGGTGGGACCATCAAATAGACAAAGTCACTGAAAATGAAGAAGTCAAACTGCTCTGGGATTTTAGAATTCAAACAGACAGGCACCTACCGCA
>JANHFO010001884.1:109094-125816 GCA_032468095.1 Pareas carinatus | reverse complement strand
CGAAAATAAGACCTAGTGCTCCTTTGGGAGCAAAAATTAATATAAGACAGTGTCTTATTTTCGGGGAAACACGGTATAAGCAAGTTGATTGGTTTCCTCCTCTGTCTTTCCTGCCATCCCCTTTCAGCACATCACAGACCATGAGAATAACATCCAGGAATCACAGCACTGGAACAAGATGTGATGGGTCATCACATGAGCTTCTCTAGGGACATTTCACATCCTAATGAATCACTCCTAAATTAAAATAACGTTACATAAATAAACATATACAAGAACACCAGAACATAAAAAGTCACAGAGCAGGAAGGCAAACTCTGTCAAGCTTATGAAACTAACTAGGTCTCCGAGAATATGATAACTCAAATTAACTAGCTACAAGGCAACCAAGTCTTCCTCTCACATGGAGGGATGTTGAAACTGGCCCATAGGGAAACAAATATTAACGAAAGTCTAGATTATCACTCCTCAACATTTTCTGACATTAGTGAGAAAGAGTAGAACATTTCAAAATATGAGTAGTGGGGGGGTGTCAGCTTGTATTCTGCAAATTTGAGTTTTTGTGGTATAATAATTTCAAAAATATGTTAATTTAGAATACTACAAAAAGAGCTATGTTGAAACTGGGTATTAATTTGAGCACAGAAAGCACACTTTTATTGCCCAAGCTTCCCTAAATGTCTCTGATCTCAGTCACATACTGATTAGTTAACGTCATTTCAATTCCAGATTTTCTATATCTTGAACTTGGTGGAATAGTGTTGGCTTGAGGGAAAAATATTGTTGTTACAACCAGAATACCTTAGGCCAACCTTAAGATTGGGGTAAACTGAGAGGAACATTGTGTAATCAAGGGGAAGTTGATAATGTAGGGATTAGATGTGCTGTAATAAAGTCCAGAAGAAAAGTAGACTCCAAAGCTAACTCAAAAAATGGAGGAATAGTCAGAGAGTACCGGAAATTGCTACCTATATGTAGTCATACTTGCTTTTCAAAAATAGTTTGAAATGGAAGACTTAACACTGGCAAAAAGTCATTGAGAAGAAGGAAGAAAAGAGAAAGAAAGAATTCCCGGAGTTCACTTTTCCACAAAAAACCTACTTTCCCTCTTTCCATAAATCTGAGTAAAATTAATATCATCTGTTTTCATATATCATCTATTTCAATGTCCACAGCAGGTGTACAGCTTCAACTGTCCTGAGGGGTGCCTGTAGGGTGTGGTCAAAATGTCAATGTAGTGACCAAAAGGATGGGACTGAAATGCCATAGATAAAAAAGAGATGAAGCAAATTTTTTGACCACACCTTCCAGATTTCTGTGCTCACGCATGATTAAACCCAAAGGCTACCAATGCAACTTCCAGTTCCCAGGTAGCAGTCCCAAAGGGGTAGGGGAAGACTGCCTTACATTTCTGCTTCAGCATTGTTCAAAATACAGGCAGTCCTCGAGTTCCAACCACATTTAAGCCCAACATTTCGGTGGCTAAGTGAGACAGTTATTGAGTTTTGCTCCATTTTATGACCTTTCTTGCCACAGTTGTTAAGTGAATCCCTGCAGTTGTGAAGTTAGCAACAAGGTTGTTTAATGAAACTGGCCTCCCCGTTGACTTTGCTTGTCAGAAGGACACAAAAGGGGATCACATGACCCTGGGACATTGCGGCCATCATAAATATGAGTCGGTTGGCAAGCGGCTGAATTTGGATCACGTGACCCAGTGTGAAAAGCAGTCATGAGTCACTTTTTCAGTGTTGTTGTAACTTTGAACAGTAACTAAACAAAGTGTTGTAAGTGGGGACTACCCGTGGTCGAGTGCAGGAGGGCAAAGGCAGTACATTAAAAGCTGCCAAAACTTTGGCTCATGGAAGTCAAGCGATCCAATGGTTCTGCACTACGGGAGAATCTACTATTTATTCACTGTAAAGCCAGCTCTGCCTTTTTCCTGTAAAATTCCACTTCGTGGCTCGAGATCCTCGGAAATCTTCGGGCGAGATTTATTTATTTTTTAAGCATGGCCCTACACGCCGCGATCTCCGCTTTCCCTTCTGGCCTCTTTAAGGGGCTTCCTGCGGGAAAGTTATTCAGTGCAGGACAAAATAGGGCTGACTTTAATCAAGCAAGGCGGCTACATTCAGACCACCTCCCTCTCTGTCCACTCATTTCCACTGGATCCCTTTCGTGGTGGTGGTTTTCCAAGAAGAGCGGGGTGTTTTCTGGAAGGCTCGCCGACTGTTTTCAGCGCTACCAGAAGCAGCCGGGGGGGGGGGGGTGGCGGGGGCTCCCGAGTCCACCTGGGGGGCGCCGTTTTGTCCACTGCCCAAGCGTGGGAAAGGCGTCCACCTCCCCAAGTCCCGAGGGAAAATCGGGAACGCGTCGGAAGGCATTTATTCTCCGAGACGCCGCGGTATTTTCCTCCGAATACCCTCCCTGCGGAACCAGAAAGCCAACCAATCCAAGCACGGGCAATATTTCGTCGGAAATAGAAATCCAGGGATCTGCCCCCGAGCTTTTGCCCCGGAAAGCCGCCGAAGCGAGCGGGCGCCTCCTCGGTGTGCGCAGCCAGCAGGCACCCGGTTGGGGGAGCCAGGACGAGCTTAGCGGCAGGCCCGGTTTCTTCTCGCCAAGGCCCGCCGCTTCGGACTTGATGCGATCTGCAGTAGCCTCTTCCGGACGCCGCGAGAACTGCAGACGGCCGGAGAGCCGTCGAAATATCTTAATCAGCGTCGGGATTTTGCCCCCCACCAACAGCGCGGCGGAGTAAACTTCCCAGGGTTTGGCCCAAAAAGGCTCCGGGGCAACTCAGGCCGTGGCTGGAAGCAGCTTTGCCGGGCAAGTATTGGCACTTGGAGAAATTTGTGAAAAAGCCAGGCCTTCTTGCTTATGCCACGACCTGGCCCTCCTTTGGCATAGCCACTCTCAGAGTTGAATGCCTGAAGGCTTCCCCATGAAGGCAAGAAGCCAGGTCCACTTCAGGGCACGTTTATTCCCTCCCTGGTCTCTTGGTTCCAAGGAGTTTCCGTTTGGTCCATAACCCTGCTTGGCTCTCTCTCACCTGCAGTGATTTACAGCATAAGGTGAAACGTGGTAGATTTATACCCAAACTACTCTAAGGGTGTGTAGTTTCTCTTCAGCACAAGTAAAGCTTGGATCCGGGCAGTAGGGCCGCCCTGGAGGCAAGCGAAGTGCTCCCCTAGGCGGCGGCAGCACAGGTAGGAGGCTGGCGACCACAGGGGGACTGGCGATGGGTGCGGGGCAGCCACAAGGGGGGCAGGCCATGGGCAATTGGTGGTGGCTGCTGGCGGGCCCATTGGGGGGAGGTGAGGACTCGCAACCACTGCTGCAGCTGTAACAGTGGCTTGCGATGAAATTGAGCTTAACACCTGCTCTTCAGCAGAGGTCTCCAACCTTGGTCCCTTTAAGGCTTGTAGACTTCAACTCCCAGAATTCCTCAGCCAGCATAGTTGGAGGCCTCTGCTCTACAGTATTTATTATTTTTATTTGTGCAGTTTATCTATTCCTCGATCCTCATGATCTCTGGGCAGTTTTACAACTATTAAAAGAGAAGCAAATTTCATTCTTAAACTGAAGTAACAAAGCAATTGATTATGTGCCATCAAACTGTTGTACACTTTTGACAACCACATAGATAGATTTCTCCATGATGATCTGTCTCTAATCTGGTCCTTCAGTTCTTCCAACAGTGCCACTATAACTGAGTCAATCCACTTTGCTGCTGGCCCTCCTTTCCTTTTTTTTCTTGCACCATACCCAGCATTAGAGCCTTCTCCAGAGAACCAGGTCTTTGCACTTTGTCCAAAGTAGGATAACTTGAGACAGCTTACCTGTGCATCCAGTGAATGGGTAGTATGACAACTCCCTACTACTATTCTTATCTTACTTTTTCAAAGTCCATCTTTTGTTTCCATATAGTATCTCAGGGAATATCATAGCCTGCATTATTTAGATCCTTATATAGAAACATCAGAACATTTGGACATTTTTTCCAAGGCCTTAATGGCTGATCTACCAAGTGCTAGTCTGCAGCCTGTTTCTTGACCGCTTGTTCCTTTGCTGTTGATGGTTGACCCAAAAGGCAGAAGCTATCCACTTCTTCAATATCTTCATTGTCAGTTCCGAAGCTGATTGTTCTTGGGGTTATTCTAAGATTGTTGACAAAATTATAAGTAATGTCAAGTAATAATAATAGCAATAGCAGTTAGATTTATATACCACTTCACAGTGCTTTACAGCCCTCTCTAAACGATTTACAGAAACCAGCCTATTGCCCCCAGCAATCTGGGTCCTCATTTGACCAACCTCAGAAGGATGGAAGGCTGAGTCAACCTTGAGCTAGTGGGACTCGAACTGCTGAATTTACTGGCAGCCGACTATTAACAGAAGTAGAATGCAGTACTGCACTCTAACCACTGCGCCACTACAGCTCTTAGCAAATTGTAGGGTCCAATTTTTGTATTGTTTTTTAAACTAATGGAATCTCACAACTGTTTCATGTGGGTGTGTCCATCTATAGACTTAGTCTTCAAATAATGGTTTACCTGACACAAAATATGGTGTTCGTTGCTTGAGAAGAAAAGGAAATTAGCCTAATTCATGAGTGATAAATCTTTTAGCACATATAAATAATGATGAACAGTATCCCACTAGTCTCTGAACTTGATGGAAGACTAGCCATCCATGTTGACAGGAACTTTTTCATTGATCCTTTGAGTATTAGCTAACTCCCTTGTATCAACACATGTTCGCCAGTTACCATTACAATAAATGAAATGGAATGGAATGGAAATCATGCAAGTGTGATGAGCGGTATAGAAATTTGATTAAATAAATAAATAAAAATGTTAGTTGGCAGTGAAGACTGTAGCTAAGTGGAGGTATCAGGTGGGCCACAATTGAAAAAAGAAAATTGGATTAAATATATCAAATTTCTGCACAGCAGGGCTAATTTGGAGCATTTCTCTTCCCACCCATCTTCTCTGGCTACTTTCCTTGCTCATAGATGGAGATAGATGAAAACAATATTGCTTCTCCGTGAACATTCCTGTCAACCAGACCTTGATTGCCTCTCTCCGTGTCCAGTTATAGGCTGATGTCATATTTCACAAAAACGCTCAGCTTGATTTCTTCCTTTTGCTGACAAATTATTTTAGTTGCTTATATCCCTCACTGTTTCCCTGCCTTAGAAATGTCTGTCTGGGTTATTCTAATAGCTGTGGCTGCCATCGATCAATCAGGCGAGTCAAATATGCACAGAAAATGTCCCTTTCTCCTACCTCTCATGGTCAGCTCCATCACAAGATGGAAAATGGGATACTTTGGTTTAATAGCTTCATATTGTCTCTTTAGTGGGAAGTGAATGCTGAAGGGATGAGTCTGCTGATTTCATTGCTTTCTCTTTTCTGGCAGCTTTTACGGAGTGTATTATTCATATCATATTTTACCATGAAATTAAAAGGGAGGAAACATAAGTCTTTCACAGCTCAGTGATCACCGGAGCCATTCCCTCTCAAGAATGTCAAGAGACCAATAGCTTTTACTAGTATATTCCTTTGTTGTGAACAGGAGATACTTAATAGCATTTCCAATTCATGTGGAAGAATCTCTCCCCACTCCTCTAAGCTGGTTGTGACTTTGTATTCTGGATATTCTCCAGTAAAATTAAGGCAGTGTCTCTTTTCAAATCTAGAAGCCTCCTATAGAATGCTTCTATCTGAACATACAAACAGACTGGAGGGAATATATAGGGCCAGATCTATTTCTCTGACACTGGGGTTTATGACAGCTTATTAGCTGTTTCATATGATGCCCCTCTCTCCATTTTGAGTTTGAGACCTCTGCTATTGCATTTTTAAATTTGTTCCATTTCACTTCTACATCTTTATTATTTAGGTTGTTGGTTTCTCCAAAATGAATTTCTATTGTTTTTTTATCATATCTCCATGTTTAATGATAGTCACTGTCAATTCTTGGATTAAGAGGGAGGGTTAAGGTTCTTCATCCTTTTTAGTTTCAGCTGGACTTCAGCAAGTAGTAAATTATGATATGGAACATCTGCACCAGGGTATGCCTTTACTGATTTTACTGAATTTCTAAATCTTTCATTAAATTGTAAAATAGTCAACTTTGTTCCTTACTATATTATTTGGTGCATCTGCTGTTAATCTCCATGTGTAGAGGCATCTTTTTGATAGCTTGAAAAAAGTATTCATCACACATTGTCTATGTTCCTTGCAAAAGTCTATAAATCTATCACCTCTATCATTTCTGATTGCTAAGTCAAAGTTTCCAATTACAGGGTCATCACTTCCTTCTTCCACTTTTGCATTGATATCACCCATAAGTATTGTAATTTCATTGTTTTTGATAGATTTCAGTATGCTGCTTATATTTTCATAAAGTTTCTCTTGGTCACAATACAAAAAGCAAAAAAGAAGAACTGGTTGAGCAAAAATAAAAATCAACAGAAATAAAAAGGGTTCCAAAATGTGAGTTTTTTCACATTGAAGTAAGACATTCAACTGGAATTACTCTCTCTTCAGGGTAAAAGTTTAGTTATTTTACTATTGATGATACTATTGAGATTCAAAGGCTCTCTCCTTCCCAAAATTAAAATCAGCATGTAGGAATCTAAGTAGAAAAAAAAATGACAGGAGTGTTGACTTAAGCCAACCTAGATCTTTTTAGATGAAATAGAGAAGATACAACTGGATCTTGCTAGATCTAAGTAATTTAAGCCAACTCTCCAAGTTTTCTCCAGAGTAATGTCCAGGAAGCATCCAAAATTAATAAGCGCTGCCGTTTTCAAGTGATAATAATGCGTGAATGGTGACAGGGACCTCTGTGGAACTAGCAACAGTTTAGTACAGTGTTTTTCAAAATTGTCAACATTAACTTGTGTGGATTTTAATTTCCAGAATTGTTGGTTGAATAATTCTGGAGCTGAAATCCATATAACTAAAAGTGCCAAGTTTAGAAAACACTGTTTTAGTAGGATACAATTTTGCAACTCCTTGACCATAATCAGCCCTAATGTTTCTACAATGTTCTGCACTAGTGTTAAATGCTAGTACCTTTAGAGTACTATGACTGTGTATTCACATACACAATGCATTTCTGGTGCAGTGATGATGCAACACTAGAGGAATAACATTTTAGAAGCAGTGATGGAAGTAATGCTAAAGCAGTTGAGGTAATACCAGGAGTAACATCCTATCATTTGTAGGGTTGTCTTTCTTTAGCTGATATCCAGATTCAAGATGATATGCCTCAGTGATATTCATGCCCACCCCTTCTTGTTGATGAACTGATTTTTGCAATTTGCAGAGTTTATGTGGATTTTTTTGGTCAAAAGCAGAGTTTATATGGAAAGCAATCCTATTTATGCAATTTTTGCAATTTAAGTCCACTGAGTGAGACAGTGTAATAGCAGCTCCATCCAGTCAATGCTGTGTCTGGGAGCAGAATGAGAACACATCACAATAATAAATAGGAGAAACCATACACACATCACAAACAGATGCATGTAACAGTCAGGAAATACTACATGAGCGGAAGGACTGATGACACCCACAAGCCATATAGCTCCAGAGTGAGATAATGGATACTGGACTAATTCTGGCCAATGAAGCAGGAAATCTGCAATGCCAAAATTAATTAATGAGATACAGATTATAAACATACCTGGGAAGAAAACATGATTTAGTACACCTCCAGAAAGTTGAATGGTTCCTTCAGTTCTCAGTTCTAGTCTTGGTGATTTGTCACTGAGTGATAAAAAAAATGGTCTCTATGCCTCCCCAGCAAAAATATGCACAAATCCACACCGAAGGGGATTTAGACCAAGAAAACCTAGCATTGGATGCTCCTGAAAGCTCTCCAGATGCAGGGGGATGCCAGTGGCACACCTACATGTGATCAAAGTAGGGAAACACATGACTAGAAACCTTGCCTGGAACTGACAGGAAGCCAACATATTTGGGGGAATGCAAAAGCAGCAAGCCAGGGATCTAGAAGCTTGGCCACAGTGAGACATTTAACATTGCACAAATGATTTTGGCATTGAACTGACCTGCCTGCTAAATTAAGCTATGCTTTACAGCACTCAGTTTCTCTTTTTGCAAACTATTTATAAAATGGTTTGTCCCAGTTTTCCCATTTGTGGCATTTATGAAATGTTCAGTTTAGTTATCCTAAACTTATCTCTGCACATCTACGCCAGTAGGATAGGTGACCACAAAGAAATCCAGGACTGTAGGATAAACTGGGAAATCAAAAAAGAAAAACAAACCCCATTAAGCACTGGCAATCCATTTCCAAATTACTGTTAAGAAAATTACATGGATCCATTCTTTCAAACATGTGTCACAGTGGACCTAAGGAAATGTTTGCCTTTACTTTTTAAACATTACTATTGGTTTTGGAACAGAAGGGCTAGCAGTATTCTCATATTCTCATACAAGATGCTTTCACACAAAGAATTCCCTTTGTTGATATTTCTTCTAAATATGTGTGATATGTAGCTAAGAAATAAAGGTCTCAAATGGTATAACTTATTATCTGAATTACAGAATATCTTTGTTTGATACGTATATAAATAATTTGATGCTGTACATTATTTCAGTATATTCTATGTTCTGTGATATACATTGCAAAGCTCTTTATATAGGAGCTACTTTAAAGCCTTCTCTTCCTCTCCTTAAATCCTTGGGAAAGTCATTTCCTGTACCAAATCTGGATTTCATGTAAATTGCTTTCAACGAAATTGACAGGATGAAGACTGAAGAATGATTAAATACAACATTGTATATTGTATATTGTATATTGTTCAAGCTGACTAACATATCTATCAGTGATTTATAGATTGCAGTAAGATCCACCCCTCCCTCCTCCCTAGTTTCAGAAATAGCCTAGAGTTAGGGAAAAAAGAAACACAAAAGAAAACTAACAGCAGAAAAGAGCGATCTTCACTTTTGCCCTCAGAAAAAACCGCAAGCAAGTGGCCTGAATAAGACCAAGTTTATGAATGTAAGCAATGTTTCATTCATAAATCCAAGCTTCCCCCAGTCATTAAGAAAGCAGAAACCATAAATTTGGACTTTCCCATTTAGTGAGAAAGCACAGCGGCAGCAATATCCAAATAGACAAACAGCAGATTGTCAGAACTTTCAGTAGACATTAATTTCAGGAAGCACACACACAAGTAACTGGTTGCAGCAGAATTCTGTAAACTTCTTTATATATATATATAATAACACATATATAATGTAGTATCGTGGGACAGAGGAGACTGGAGACATGAGTGCTCCAAAAACCAAGATTTATTAAACACAAGCAATACTGAGAACTCCAGCAGCAGGGAAACCCCTGATGCTGTCTTTTATACTTTCGTGCCCAAGCATGCCTTAACCAATCAGGAATTAATAGACTATTTCTACTCCTTCAGAACATCCCACGCAGACTGGGGAACTTGTTGCCTTTGGCTCCAGGAAGTCTGGTAAGTCCCAGATGTAACACCCCTATCCCTTAGATGGTTTAGCCGGGGTGCATAGGTAATCATCAAGGTAGGCAGGGCGTCTTGCGACCCAACTGGGCTTGTGCAGTTCATTCTGCACTGGCGATGCGGTGGAGGAGGTTGTCCCCGTCTGAGCCTCCGAATCTGCTGCAGCCGGTTTCTGAGAGACTCTGGGGGCAGCCTCTTCCCTCACTGAAGACCCTCCTCCGGTTCCTGGTGCTCCTGACAACCAACAGTTCGGTGAGTCCCTGTCTTCTTCCTCGGTTGTATCTATGGGGGGAGGAATGTTAGTATTAGGCCCCAGACTGTTTCCACCCGGTGAGGCCTTTGGTTTTGCTGTTCCCCTTAGTTGGTCGATGTGGCGCTGCCAATGAGTACCGTCTGGTAAAGCGAGCACATACGACCTTGACCCTTTTATTTCTACTACCTCAGTTAGGACCCACTTGTTTTTCCCATTGAAGTTTCTAGCGTAGGTCACATCCTTGATGTCGAGTTGCTGGGCCAGGTCGGTTTTCGTTGCTGTTGTGTTGGGTGCATATTGTGGGTGCAGACAGTCTAGGACTGTCTGGAGCTTCCGACCCATGAGCATTTCTGCTGGGCTGCGACTCATTGACTTATGTGGTGTAACATGTTGCCCCAATAGAAATTTGTTGATCCTTTCCTGCCAAGGGCCTGGCCTTTGTCGGTTCAGGGCTTTCTTGGTAGATCGGACCACATGCTCCACCATGCTATTAGTGGCCAGATTATGGGGTGCAATGAGTACATGGCAGATCCTTCTTTCCCCTAGATACTGCTCCAGGACCCTCGATGTAAATTGGGTCCTTTATCCGAGACTATTAGGTCCAGGAGGCCATGGGTGGCAAAAATAGAGTTAAATGCTTTAATTACAGCCTCGGAGGTGGTTGATGACATTAAACAGACCTCCAGCCATCTGGACAAGGCATCGACCACCACTAGAAAATTTTCTCCATGAAAGGGCTCAGCAAAGTTGACATGGGTGCATGTTGCGACCGCGACCCCGAAGGCCTTTCCCACTCTCAGGGGGACGCTTTGGGCAATACCGGCCTCGATTCCTGACAAGGGGCGCAACTTCCCACCCAGTCCTGAATTTGGTCGTCCATTTTTGGCTACAATAGATAGCCTCTCACTGGGGCTTTCATTCTCTCAATTCCAGGGTGGCCGTTGTGGAGGGTGGCTAAGACACGAGGCCATAGGGCTTCTGGCAGGATGACCCTCTTGCCCCACAATAAGCAGCCATCTTAGGCTGAAAGTTCGTTCTGGCGGTTTATGTAGGGCTTAAAATTCTCACCCCTTGACGAAGACGGCCATCCTCACAATACCCAGGACAGTACTGATCGTAAGGTTTTGTCTTTGGCTGTGGCTCTAGCAACCTGCTAGATACTGTGACCAACCTGGTCTGACAAACTTCGACCATTAGGACAGGGGATTCTCCCCCTTCCTGATCCACTAGGGCAGTCAAAGGGCAATGGCTCAGGGCGTCTGCATGGCCCAGGGATATCCTTGTGTGGTAAATGAGGTCGTAGGACTAAGCGGCTAAAAACACTACCCAGTATAGAAACCTTGGAGATATGGCTGTGGTGGGTGGGCCGGTCGCCCGCTAAAAGGCCCAGTAATGGCTTGCGATCCGTCACTATGGTGAAGTGGCAATAATACAAATACTCATGAAATCGCTTCACCTTCGCTATGATGGCGAATTCTTCCTTATCGGCCTGGCTATAATTGTGCTCAGGTGCGGATAAGGTGCATGAGTAGTAGGCGATGGGGGCTTCATGGCCTGAGGGGACCCTATGGCTCAACACTGCCCCTACCCCAAACGGGGAAGCATCACAAGATAACACTAGGGGTAGAACAGTATTATAGCGAATAAGGAAGCTGTCTGCAGGCAAAAGTTTTTTTACCCCCTTAAAGCAGCGTCCTCTTTCTGCCCCCACACCCAGGTGGCATCTTTTGTTAAGAATTTATGCAGGGGCTGAGCCACAGCGGCCTTGTGTTTTAAAAAGATAGCATAAAAGTTCAAAAGTTCCAGAAAGGCCTGCAACTCCATCGTAGATGGCTCTGACTTTTTCAGCAGTGGGGTGGATGCCCTTACCATCAATCTTGAACCCCAGGAACTCTACCGCTTGCACCCCAATTTGGTACTTGTTTGGTTTCAGTTTTAAACCAGCTTTCCTAAATTATGTTAGTACAGCCTTCAATCTGGAGGAGAGTTGCCCTTTATTTATTGCAGCGATGAGAACATCATCAAAATATGGCACTACACCTGGAATCCCACAGAGCAAATGCTCCATCACACTCTGAAAGATTCCAGATGCAATGCTGATGCCAAATTGCAACCGTGTGCATTTGAAGGCCCCCCTATGGGTCACGGTTGTTTGGACCTCAGCTGCAGCATTGTCCACTGGCAGCTGCTGGTAGGCCTGTGCTAGATCAAGCTTCGCAAAGATTTTCCCAGGGCGCAGTGAGTGCAGTAAGTGCTGTACCACTGGAATGGGGTAAGCACTCTGTTGGAGCCCTTTGTTCAGTGTGCATTTGTAGTCTGCACAAATCCTCACTGAACCGTCTCTTTTAATGGACGTGACTATAGGGGTCTCCCATTTAGAATGATCAGTAGGGACTAACACACCCTGCCTGATCAGTTTGTCTAATTCCTTGTCTATTTTAGGCCGCAATGCAAAGGGAACTCTCCTAATTTTTACCCTAATTGGAGCAATAAGAGGGTCGAAATTAAGGGAGATTGGGATGCCCTGGTACTTGCCCAGTTCCTTGGAGAACACGTCTCTGAATTCTTCATTCAGATCCTGGATCCAATCGATGTCCACGGTACAAATTCTGGTCAGTTCAAGCCCCAGAGGCTTGAATCATTCCATGCCCAATAAGATTGGAAGCCGGCCTCCCACCACAGTTAGTTTCAGTCGGCTGTTGAAACTTTTATAGTTGAACTGGACTGCAAGTCTGCCCAGGACAGGGATTGAATTTCCCTGATAGTCAGTCAGGCGGAGGAGTTGAAACTTGACTGCACGTTTCTGGATTTGGGGGCAGAGCTGCTTCAGGCGAGACCATAAGATCATTGTGACCTTTGAGCCCGAGTCGACCTCCATCGGGCAGAGGGATCCATTGATTGTAACATTAGCTTGTAGCTTATTGTTGCAATTCTTTGCCTTCTGGTTATACTGTATTTGAAAAGTGTCCGCGCCTTCCCGTGCAGGTTTGGGTTTCCAAGGTGCTTTTTTAATACGCTCAGGCTTGCTGTGAAAGGGCTTTTGGCTAGTTGGTTGAGGTGGGGGGATAGCAATAGGCTGAGGCGCTCTGCAAATGCTACCAGGTGGCCTCATCTCCTGCAGTGGCAACAATTCATATCTTTGAATCGGCAATTAGCCCTCAGGTGGAAACCTCCACAGCAACTGCAGGTTTTTGCTTTTTTGACTTGCCTGGAGACTTGGTGGATCTCGTCTTCCTCATCTTCTTACGAGTCCTCTGGCCGGTCACTGGCGCAGGCTTGATGCCCATCGGCTGCAGTTTTTTCAGTAGATGGCCCCCTTGCAATTCGTTGAAAGGAGTCTGCAGCTGTTGCTGATGACTCTGTGGCCAGTGCTTTGTAAACGGCCACTTCAAATGTTAATTTTTTGTTTGCTAGCAGCCGACGCTGCAGCCTTGCATCCCTAATCTTGCAAATAAATTTGCTCATCAATGCTTCCTCTAGATTATGGAATTTACAGTGTGCTTATGCCTTTCTTAATGCAGTCAAATATTCGCTGAAGGATTCCTCCAGCTTTTGCATCCTGTGCTGAAATTTGTGGTGCTGTACCCACATAGAGGGGGCCAGAGCGTAATGGGCTGTTAGTTTTTCGATTACGTCTTTCCACGGGATTTCTTCAATTGTCATAGGCTCAGCCAAGTCGGTGGTCATTTCAAAAGCATCGTTTCCGCAATTACTTAGAAACAGTCCCTTTTTCCTTTTCTCGGGGAAATGGGCCGCATTGTGGTCATCAATATAAAAGTTAAATTGAGATAAATCCACTTCCCAGTGCTCCTTGGCTGAATTGAATTTTGTGGGGGGTTGCACTGCTGACATCTTTTCACTCCATGCAACGATCCTTTCCTTTTCCAATTTGGCTGATGCAGGCACCTGTTTCATCTCTGTTTGTTCCTCACTGATTTAATCCCACCTTTGTTGCCAGAGTGTAGTATCGTGGGACAGAGGAGACTGGAGACATGGGTGCTCAAAAAACCAAGATTTATTAAACATAAGCAATACTGAGAACTCCAGCAGCAGGGAAACCCCTGATGCTGTCTTTTATACTTTCATGCCCAAGCATGCCTTAACCAATCAGGAATTAACAGACTATTTCTACTCCTTCAGAACAGCCCACGCAGACTGGGGAACTTGCTGCCTTTGGCTCCAGGAAGTCTGGTAAGTCCCAGATATAACATATAATACCAAACTGTTTCAGTAGAGAGTAGACATAGCTGGAGAAGTAATGAGCAGTAGTTAACACAGCAACACACCAGAGAGCCAAATGATAGCAAAAAGTTAGGGCACACCCAGACCCTTCTTATATCAATCACTAAACAGTCCCCATTGTCTGACTTCCAAACAATTCCCATTGGCTGACTTGTATCCATGCAGAATCCAGGCCTGTTACCAAGCAGACATTCCAGGCCATGAATACTTGAGCTTCCCCCAGTCATTAAGAAAGCAGAAACAATAAACTCAGACTTTTCCATTCAGTGAGAAGGCACAGTGACAACAATATCCAAATAGACAAACAACAAATAACAAGAAAAAAACTAATCAGATTAAACTGATAGGATAGGATTAAACCAAGGAAGCCAATGCTTAAGATTTTCTCAACCTTGGGGCAGATCACAAATTTACACAGTCAATAGAAATTGAGCAACACAAATTAAATAATAAAAGGCAAACAAATGCAAACCCCACACTTATGAAACACGCCCAAAAGGTATAAAATCCATGTACTCACCAGACTATGTAGTCAGTTGTTCCAAAACCAAACAGTTGTTGCTTCTGATCTCTAATAAAGCAATCTTCTTTTTGAGCTGCTGACTTTTCTCTTTATTTCAGCAGCATGCCTGATTCTCCTGACTGGGGATTTGAACTGATTCTTTTGACAATTTGGCAACCCCGAAGGAACTCTCAGCTCACTTAGTAATCAGACCAGGCCCAAGTGAGCTCTCGCCTAGCTGGCAGCAGACCTTCTTGTATTTGGGTGGATTCCCCTGGTCATGCCTGATCAGAAGAAGGCAGTAAAGTCAATGACTGCTCAAAAAGAAGGTGACTACTGCTAAATTAGACTGAAGAGGACTGAATGTGGGGAGAGTGAGTAAGTAACTGGGGAGATCTCTCTCTGCCACAGGTGGATCCTACATCCTCCATGGTTTTCCTAGTCACATTCAAACCCATTGCTAGTTCCAAAGGACTGTGATTGATGAGTTCTGGAAAGCAAGTGTGGGACTTTTCATAAGGAGAAGAGAAATGGTGAGAGAGGGATGAGGCATGAGTTCAGGGCTTGCGTTTGATCAACCCACCTGAAGCAAAGTTCTATTCTTCTAGGAGGGGCCCAGACTCTGTGAAAGGAAGCCAGAGCCCTCCCCGACCCTTTTGGACTGAGAACTGCAGCAGGGCTAGAACTGAAATATTCCCATGCTGGGGCTAGGGCTGAAAGATTTGCCTTGCCAGCTGTGGGAGATTCAGGGAAGGAGTCTCATCAAGTTGGTGCCAGCTGTGAAGTTTTTTGCATAGACCCCATCTTTTTCTATTAACTGTCTACAAGGGCTGGGTTGCTCTGAAGCATACTGGGGGTACAGTCTAGCTTGTACTGGCCTTAATTTCTGCCCAAACAATAGTTCAGCGGGGTTTTTCCCCATTTCTTTATGGGGCGTTATGTGCTGCCAGGAGAGGAATTTATCTAACCTCTCCTGCCAGACCCCTGGCCCCAATCTTCCCAAAGCCTCTTTAGTTAAGCAAACTATTCACTCAGCAAGGCCGTTCCCATGCAGGTGAAATGGTGCCACTAGGGCATGTCTTATGCCCAGGTCAGCCAAAAAAAACCTTCAAATGTGGTGGCCATGAATTGTGGTCCATTGTCAGAAGCAAGGATGTTGTGCAGCCCATGGGTGGCAAATACATTTTGGAGTGTTTTGATGATTGCAGTTGTTTGGGTAGAAGACATCAATTGGACCTCTAGCCACCTCGAGAATGCATTGATTATTATTAAAAATTGTCAGGCCATGAAAAGGGTCAGCAAAGTCAAGATGCACTTTCGACCATGGTGTTCTTGGTTGCTTCTATTTCCTCGGGGGCGGGGGGGCTGGGATAGTGCCGACCTGGATGCCTAGCAGATTGAGAAGCTGGCAACTCTGCACTCAATCTCTTTGTCCATTCACGGCCACTACACAAAGCTTCGGGCGAGGGCCTTCATCTTTATTGTTGGCTATAAACCGCCCTGAATCCGTTGCAAGGAAAAGGGCGGTATATAAATCAAATTATTAAAATTAAATTAAATTAATGCCCGGATGGCACTCTTGTAAAGTGTCCAGAACATTTGACCATAATTTTTCCACCTAGACCACCCTGTCCCCCCAAAGTAAATAGTTCGCTTATATAGACAGTTCTGTTTGCCACTATTGGAATGGATGAAATTGGACCGATACTGGCTCCCTAAGCCACCCCCTCCCCACCCAGATGAGAAGAGACTTGAGGATGGTGTCCGTAGTGGTGGAGGCTGCAACCTCAGCTGAGGTGAGCAAACCAGTCAAGGCAGTCAATAAGAAAGCCCTGGTAGTCCGTATCTGCACCATCCCTCACATCAGGTAGCGGGCAGTGGCTCAAGGCATTTGCATGGCCCAGAGTAGGCCTGGGGAGGTGATGCATGGAATGGGAACAGGCGGCAAAAAAATAGCCCACCTCATAAATCTAGGTGACAATGCCTGAGGAGTCGGCCAATTGCCGGCCGCAAACTCAACAATGGTTTATGGTCGGTGACCAGGTAAAGTGGCTGCCAAAAATGTACTTATGGAAATGGTGAACATTTGCTACCAAAGCAAGTTCTTCCTTGTGGAGCTGACTGTAATTTCATTGAGCCAACGTCAATGTCCTAGCGTAGAAAGCCACCGTGACCTTGGTACCATCCAGCAGCTTATAACTCAAAACCGCC
>JANHFO010001884.1:68565-79591 GCA_032468095.1 Pareas carinatus | reverse complement strand
GGTTGGGGGGGTGAGGAGAGAACAGGGGGGGGGGGAATTAACTGAAATCCCGAAGTGGTCCTTCAAGTCATGGTTGACAATATTGGGATAAATGGACTTCCAATAGAGTTTTTGTGAGCACTGAGTGAGCATGAATGCAGTTGTTTGTTTTATTTCATCCTCCAAAAGTAACTGATTCCGAGGTGTAGTTTTTCAGAGTCATGTCAGTCATAATATATGAGGCTTGAATGGTTGCAAGAGCATCCACACAAAGCACCCCGTCAAACAAGAATAATTTTGTCAAGTGCAAGAAATTGGGAAATCCAGGCCGTTCAAATGATTCTAAATGTTTATTGCAAATTTAAGCTCTCTAGAAAAATCTGAACTACTAATGGTCAAAGCAAATTGGCAGTAGATAAGTTTCATTTGTGATTTGGGGATGATTCAGCCGCAACACACACACGCACGCACACACAGATGACTATGTGAGATTCCAAAATCCCAGGTAGAAATAAACTAGTGACCAACAAGTCCATATAGGTACATTCATTGTTCTTTTGCAAAAGGACCCACAGACTCCATGACAATGGAGTAACTGTGAGCGAAGTTACGTTCAATGACATACATTTTTATACATTTCTTGTGCAGCTTCAAATAGCCCCTCCTAATTCTTCAGTCCGTTCCTATTTGGCCTGTTTTGCATGAAAACACCACTTGCTAGGCATGTGTGTATGAATAGATGCCATTTCCTATGACATGATACATGGATTTTCCTGTTATGTGTCTTCCTGGTACACCCTTAACAGGTCATGTCGTATCCTGTTCTCATTCTGTCCTCATCTGGTTCCCATCCTTTCCCGGACTCGACGCTTGTTTTTGAGAACATTAACAGAAAAACAACTTACGTTAGTATTTCACTTGATACGGTTATACAAAAGATAAGCATGGAGTAGCTGTTGCTCCTGAGCTAACAGTTACAATTACAGAAATATAGAGGTTATATTTGTTTCTGACAACTCTGCTGCAGAAATCATCTGCACAGTGTAGTTATCTACGTTTATCTCTTATGGCTGGATTGTAAACAACAACTCACTTTTATAAAGCCATCACAGATCCAACAACAGAAGCAGAAATCTAAACCAGCCCCCATAAGCTGAAAGAAGTAAAATAAGTCATAGCCCTCGACTTACAACAGTTCATTTAGTGACCATTTGAACTTATAACATCACTGAAAAAAGTGACTTAACACCGTTTTTCACATTTATGACTGTTGCAGCATCCCATCATCATGTGATCAGAATTTGGTTGCTTGACAACTGGTTCACATTTATGATGGTTGCAGTGTTCCAGGGTCCTGTGATCACCTTTTGTGATCGTCTGACAAGCAAAGTCAATGAGATTCATTTAGCAACCATGTTGTTAACTTAACTGCAGTGATTCATTTAACGAGTGAGGAAAGATAGGTTGTAAAATATAATAGTTGTGTCATTTAGTATCCTAATTTGACTTGTAGATGAATTTTTAGTATTCTATAACTGTTCAAATATAGACTGTCCCAAACCTATTTTTTTTTAAAAGAATAGTATGGCATGATGAACGTGCTTTGTGATGTGTTTTGTCACAAATGTTTTGTGACATGATGATTGTACTTTGTAACATGATGACATGATGAATGTACTTTATGACTATGAATGTATCTTATGATTGTAATCACAGTTTTTCAATTATAGCCTGTATGTAAGTAAGGACACACTTGGCGAATAGATTCTAATTATAATTCTAAAAATGGGGCAAAATTCAGTTAACAACTGCCTTACCTATTAATTTCGGGCTCAATTGTGTGTCAGGCATTCCTGCAATCTCACACGAACCACGAAACAAAGTTCTAAAACAGATCTGAGTTTATTGGATGCTTTGTAGAGCTATCAGGGAAGGCTGATCACGCACAGAGGTATCCATTGCTGAGAATGAGGATCCTTGGGCGGTCACACAAAGTTCAGAAAATATCTTCTCAGGACCTGCTTCCCAGCTCAGCTGTCTCTTAGGTTACAATCTGTTCACCAAGGCAACCAGGCACCTGGTCGACCACATTGATAAGCATTTCCTAAACATGAATACATTTCCTACTTGTTAATATGCTCCCTGCCCCCATCCCCAGTCCATGGCAAATTTCTCCTTAAAGGAACAGGTTTCACTTTTAGTCCTTCAAGGCAAAGGAGGAAATTGACATTGTGGTCATAAATCGAGGTCCATCTATACATGTGAACAAGTAAAATAAGTCATGCCTATTGCATGTGAAGAGAATCAGTCCTAAAACAACAATGCTAGTATATCAATACTTTTATCCTAGACAAGCAAACTTCAGTTTCTAGAAAAACAATATTAAGTATGTGAAGGCAAATTATCAACCAGAACCTTGGACAGCTCCATCAAGTTCACTCATGAAAAACTCTAGCCAAGGCTTTCAACAATGTGGGTAGATAAAGGATATGTAGCTCTAATGGAAGAGCAGAATTTTTGAGTTCCCAATTTCTTATTTGATATTTTATATAATAATATGAAATACAAAGAAAAATTATGGGAAAGTAGAGGAGGAAAAAGTGAAGAGGAAAAAGTATAGGGAGAAAAGAAAAAAAGAAAGAAAACATTTAACTTCAGGTTCTTTTTAGCACAGTACAAAAAGATAATAACACAGGCTTCCACTTTTTACTTACATTATCTGAAAGTGCTCTAGTCATTTCTATAACAAAGGTATCCAATCAGCAAAATCCAAAGTCAAAGTTTCATTATTTTTCCACCTCACGAATAAAATCAAGAAGCAGTTTCCAAGTAGAAACAAAGTTAGCTGTGCCAATAAAGGAGAATGTTTGTAGCTTGGGGTTTAAATTTTTATTTTGCTTGAAAAAGGAAGTAGTGCACTCCCTTCTGTAATCAGAAAAGAGCCAGGTGCTTCATAAATAAAGCGTAATAGATCCCCTGGTGCAAGCTGTCAGAGAGAGGAAGAACCTATGGCTCAATGGCTAGGACATTAGCCTAGCATGCAATCCAGTCCAGGTTCAAATTCCATCAGAGAGTATGTCTCATTGGTGAAAGCAAAATAAGCTAGAAATGGTCACTGAGGCTCCCTTTCTTTCTTTGCTTGCTTGCAAACATTTCTTACTGTAAATAAAAAGTGGGTTGCTTAGCGACAGCATAGCCTGCATAGCCCCTAGGCTGGGGCTGAAGGGCGAAAAAGGGAGTAGTCACTTCCTTCTGTAATCAGAAAAAAGAAATATATATATTTGTCGTTCAAAAAAGGGATATTTGGGGAGTTCAGTGTGAAATTAGATTTTCACATAGACTCTTTTTTAAAAAAAGGTAATACATTTAACCAAAACAGGAAATGAATTACAAAAAAAATGGAAAAGAGTTGAATTCAGTATAGACAGCTTTGTCCCATTTTACCATAGTTGGGAAACATTTAAGGTCTGTATTCCCTTTGGCAGAAATCGTAATGGAGAGAGAGGATCACTAGGAAGAAAGAAAATGTAGGTCATTTTTATTTGCAAAACTGCTATGTTATTCCCTGTATTCTCTAGCACTACATGAGCACAAGGATGGAACATACATAAATCAAAAAATGAATAATATAAATAAAATACGTAGCATCGAAAAATAAATCAGGTTGCTATCAGTAAGATTTGCATCGAGAAATAAATTGATTTGCTATAAATTGGATTTACTGATGAAAAAATAACTCTGCTAACTGAAGGAAAAGGGCATTAGGACCCTTCTAGTTCTGCCTCCCCCCTCTTTCAAAAAAAAGAGAGAGGTTTTGTGTGTGTGTGTGTGTGTGTGTGCATACACCCGCTATTGTGTGTTTGAAAGGACATGATTGGATACTGGAATATCTCTTATACAAAAGTATCCAGTGAACTATAATTTCGCTATTCATATCACATTATTGTACCGCGAGTTTGAATGTTCTAACTGAACAGAGTGGTTTTGAAGTCAAACAATCAAACATCCTGTTGGCATGTTCCCTGCCCCCCTTGGGCAACCTTCTGTAAACATTAAGAGAAAACATAGTAGCTGCAATTAAATCCTTGTATTTGCCATGCAGTCTCTTGAGTCATGGTAACCTGCTCTAATCAGTTCTTTTCTCCCCAGGATGTCACCTGTCACCCAGGAGCTCAGAATGGCAGATAATATATTGGGAGACAATGCACCTGCCCCCCATTAGAAAGGCAAACAAGCCCTCTTCGCTACCCACCTGGCTGTCACATTTTTTTCTTTTTTACTATTGTGATATGCTTCCATTTACCCATTTTATTATTCTAGAATCAATAAAGTGCTTGTGGGAGACAAGAAGGAACATGGAAAGAGATTGTTTTGTTGACTTTATCCCCCCCCCTGAAAACCTGGTTGTGGCACTGTTTTATTAGAAAGAAAACCTTCACATCAGACCTATGAAGGAGTTATGGATTCCAAGAGTCTGCTGTAGAGTTGGAGGTCATTGTGGCTATGCAAATATTGAGTTTGAAGAGTTGAATCAGATCAGATGGACAGTCCAATCTGAATCAACAATCCAAATAGGAATCATTTTGCTCAGCCCCAGAAAAGTCATTTACAACAACTTCTGTAGGGTCCTTAGTGCTCTCTTAGCTTGGTGACTTTCTTACAGACACGTCATTGCCCAACTAGGTAATATCATCAGGGCTAGTTCAACCCTGAGCTACAAATATTCCCTTCTATTGGTACTCCAATTTTGCCTGAATTTCAAAAACCAAACCTATCCTCTGATTAAGGTTCTCCAGGAAAAGAGATCTTGGAATCATTTCTTGCACAATTAGTAGAAAGTTAATTCTTTGGATAAATAAAAGGCCATAGATGCATCAAAGAATTAAGGTATCTGCAGTCAGAGATACTAATATTGTTTTGCTCTGATTTTCATTTATATTGTTAACATATGCGGTTAGCCATTACCCTCTCCAGCTTCTGTTTGGATGCTTGTGTTCTAGCTGAGAATCTGTGGCAGGTTTTTCAAGCTTCCTCTTATTTCTCAAAATTGGCCCATTGAACAAGTTGAAGAAAATACGACCAAGCCATGTTCTTGATTCCCCTGAATTCCAACTTGGAAGTAAATAATGCAAGTGTGCTCAAAATAAGATACTCATCACAATGCTTCTGAAAAGACTCTTCTGAAGAATTTCCCCTTTCTCAAAGAAGACTTATAAATATATTCATGTTTCATGCATATGCAAAGAATGGAGAACCTATCCTTCTCCTTCAGATGTAACCAAAGTGCAACACTCATTTGCATGTCTAATGGGAAAGGATGCTGAGAATTGAAGTTAGACAAAATCTGGAAGACTAAAAATCTAAGCATTCTCTCCTCCTTAACCCTTCGTTATCTAACCATACAAGGGGGTGACCTTCATTTGTCTTCCTTTTATCTCAGGACAACTGTTTAAAAGTCATATTCTTTTTTGGCAGGTCCTAGATAGATTGAATTAAAATTCTCTGTTGGTGTGCATAATTGAACCAGGGCTTACATTTCCTGCAGCTAGGTGAGTAATACTGTTCAAGTGCATCAGATTATGCATGATAGCCGCTCAATCTTAATGCATTTGACTACTCACAGCTAATTGCTTATACCTAAGTAGAATATAATTGGAACATGTTCATGCAGGCACGCACACAAGCACAGTCACCTATACTCTTGATGATACTTTGGACTCATTCTGGAACTGTTTCCATGCTTTTCAGTTATTGCTCCAAGGAAAGCAACCACTTAAGTTACTTCGTTGTTTGAGACAAACACCCGAGAAGCAATAAAGGAATAGAATGCTATGAATTTGCAAAAAACATGATCTCAGGAGACAGAAACCTAAATATAACATGAAATCATTGGTTTGAGGGGGGTATCCCAAGTTCTGGGACCATGCTTTAGCTGAGTTCAGACAACATGATAAAGCAGAAGTGAGAAATTCCCAGAAATGATTAAGCTTCAACTCCCATCAACTATGGTTAATGTTCTGAAGGTGTGAAGTTCTAATAAAGAGAAGCTGTTGGATTGAGTTGTATGCCTCAGGTGAGACACCCTGGAAGAGGCAGGAGGTGTGGAAAGGAGAGTTATGTGCCAGGCAATTTCTACTGAGCTGCTTAAGTCAACCTACATGATCAGTGAAGAACATCAACTCTTTGAAGATTATGCTGCCCTATCATTTCACTATTATATACTTCTCTGAAGAGGATGCTTTTTTGCTTCAACTATCAACATTTCTTTAGCCACTCCTCTTCATGCGGTTCTGTTAAGAACTGTGGCTGAAAAGGAAGAGATGGAGAAAAGCCCCATGCTTCCTTCCCTACAGCTTTCATTAAAATGTGTCTATGTCATCAGGCAATGGGTTTAATTGAGAGCCAGTATGTGCTTGTTTGCTTGCATTGTCACCCAACATAAACCCTGTCTGGAGCACTGGATGGGAAGGAAAGCAGTGTTTCTATTTCAAATAGCAGCACTGTATGCAATTAGTCCTTTCCTGCTTGAAGTGTAATAAAGTCTGTTGGTTAATTATATGCAACTTTCAACTAGCTTCTTTGGCTGCAGCATTCCAGTGTCAGAAAGACTAAAAACTACTGAGACATCCTACAATCTGCACAGCTTTCCCCCCCACTTATATATATTATTTTTATATAGCATTTTATATAGCATTTTTCTGTAAGTACACGTCTGCTTTTTTTTCTCCCCTGGATCAACCAAGTGTTGATCCTTCATTTGTGACAGGAATTCACCTGGCTTGTTGTATGACCTTGACATCATGGGCTGAAAGTGAGCAATTGACTCAAAGTCACATAGATGGCTTTAAGACCTAAGGCGTGACTCAAACTCACAGTCTTCTGGTTTCTAGCCTGGTGTCTTAATCATTAGACCAGTGGTGTCCAACCTTGGCATCTTTAAGACTTGTGGAATTCTACTTCCAGAATTATGAGAGTTGAAGTCCACAAGTCACAAAGTTGCCAAGATCGGACACCCTGCACTAGACCAAATTGCCTCTTTTATATACATATACATATACATAAATTTATATACATGCATAGGCCTATTTTCGTAATGGTCTGACACACTCTTAGAATTGTATGTGAGCGTCCTGTTTTATTGTACAGTCGCTAAGGCAGTCTGCTTTTCAGCCTTCATAGTTATCTATGTCCACATTCAATCTCAAAGTGAGGTTCTTCCAAAGAAGGAATGGGGTCCCAACTGTAGAGCAAATTGAATTCTTTGCTGATCATATGATACTAATATTGGGCTCACACTATTTTGTGGTACATCTCAAATTATCTTTGTGTCCACCATGCTTTAACTACCAAGGACATTTATGTCAAGCTGCAGTTGACCATACCGAGGGGTGAGTAAATTGCTGCTTTGCATGTCAAGTACCAGCCTGCTCTCTAATTGAAGGAGATGGCTGATTTGACTCGGGTTCCAGTTCTGGGGCTCCAGTCACTATACAATGTATAGTAGTTTATGCATCACGAGTATGACAGGCAATGATGAAAAAGTTCTCATGGTAGACATAGAAATGATAGCAATGGAGTATCTTCTTCGTGTAATGGGCCAAATTTCCAGGAGGGAAGAGGGCATATTTCAAGAGGTGTAAGAGACCACTCAGCTCAGAGAGTTTGTGTGAGAGAAAGAGGGTGAAGACAGCCCCTCCCTAATAGTTCCCAAAGTACATGCTTGATCTAGTACTGGTAGTAGTTTCCTTCAGTTTGGCAAGATTCTGTCTAGGTGTGGAACAATAAAAATATTTGCTGAGGAGAATTGGTAGGTGTCATTTCTTAGTTCTGCGTGACTGATGCTTCCATTCTTAAAGAGTTGGAATGGGGCTATATTTGGGCATAAAACAGAGTAAGGGGGAGGAATTCATTACGGGCCAGACAGTAAGAACGGACGCCTATATGTGCTCAAGTATCAGCCAAGAATGGCAAATGCTAATTGATCATGAGTCGATAGTGAGGTCTACAGAGCCACAGAGAGTTGAATGTGGCTATGCTCGTCAGATTGCAATGTTCACAGACTGTCAAAACAATCCTGTTATCCTCAGATATGTTTTAATGAGAATTTCACTTGAACATGCCACGAGCAAAGTGGCTCATGTGGCTAAAATGCCAGGTTGGAGATTAGCAAGCCCATGTTCAAAATGTGAGTGCTGCTGTGTAACGGGGTGAGCTCCCGTCATTCGCTCCAGCTCCTTGATGGGGACATGAAAGGAGCCCTCCCCCACAGGCATCCCCCAGGCAACGGTGACATCACTGGCTAATCCTTTTCAATCCAGAAGCACCTTAAAGGGTACCTCCAACACGAACAGGATGGGGAGAACTGAACATACCCATTCATGTAATATCTTCCTTTTGCAAATCAAGTGGGAGAGACCGTTAAGATAGCTCCAAAGGGATAGAGAAGCATCTAAAAATTGAGAACTCCACAGCAGCACCTTCTACCATTTTGAAAGTAAAACAGCTTCAGAAGAGCAAAACTGAAAAACCCCTTGCAGAGATAGAAGAAACGTAGGCACTGTAGCTAGCTTCTAATGTATATGTGCCTAGGCGAGACTTTATAATTTAGTATTTTAAAAGTGAGATGTCAAATAGGTGTTGAATCAATTTTATAAGTCACCTTGTGAAGACACTTCAGTTCTGCCTATGGCCTATCCTCCTCAGTTCAGAATATCCACCCTGATGTTAGTGCCGCACTCCATAAGCAGAGAGATTTTTAAATGTCCTTTCTCAAAAACAAGCTGCTATCCGAACCTGAGTACAATAATCTGCCTAAAGGAGCAGCATGAATTGGATCAAAATGGATAATATTGCTACTGTAATGCAACTCCTAAAATCTGAGGTTATAAGCCTGCCCCTCACCCCCTTGTGATGGATTTCATTCCGTGCCATTGCTCTGAGCTGATTTAAAAGCAGAAATAGCAGAAGGCCCTTTATTATGGAATTTCCTTGCTCTTGCAAATGACTTTCACTCAGAACATTAAGGCCAACTCAAAGCAGCATTTTTCTCTGCAATTTGGTAAATGTCAATTTACTTCTGCATTTCCAGCACCACACACTCTTTCCTATCTATACATAACTGTCTCCAGCATAAATATAAAAAAAGTAAACCCTCCGGAGAGGTCCTGTATATACAACATGAGGGAAGTTCACCGACTAGTGGTTAATCTAAGCAAATGAAATTCAAGCCACAATATTCTTAGGCTATGTGTGGAATAGAAAAGAATAAAAAAGAAAGTGTTAGAAACAGTTTCCAATGCAATGCTGTAAAACCAAAATAAAAATCAGAAGCACATTTAGCTGTTGAGATGGGATTTTTAACAACTGAATTGTTCGGCAAGACTTTTGAGGGATGTTGTCGAACGCTCTTAATGACAGCCCTATATTATCAACCATTCTCTTGTGCTTTTTAAAATGTAAATATGCTATATTTCTATTTCACCATATTTCCAGTGGCTTACAGAAGCATACGGTGAAAAGCAGGAACACATTGCAATCCGTCAAAATTTCAGTGTAAAAAGGCAACCGATAAAACCACAAAAATTATATCAACAATAACATTCAAACTAATCTAAATATGTTCTGATATAACGAGGCATTCGGCAAACAGATGTCACTCCTCAAAAGCCCCAAACAGTTCTGTTCTCAAGCTTCCCTGAAGCACAGGAAGGATGCCATCTGGATCTTAGGACTATAGGCTATTCGAAAGGGTGCATGCAGCCCCCAAAATGAAATTCTTCTCTCACTCTCCTTCCAATCTCTTATGCAGGAAAAACCCACAGCATGCTCAACTCAAACAAGCACACTGAATGGTAGGATCCATTGAATAGATAATCCTACAGGGGACTGGGTGCTAATCAACACCCAACGATTCAAATTGTAGCAGGGATGAACTTTTGCGCTCAATGGCCATTATTTTGATGTTTCACCAAATTGTGACTGTTCTATGGTGTACTTTTCTACAGCCCACAGGCAAATTTCTGGCTGGGGTCACGTGTTCAAAACTGGCAAGGTGATCTCAGATTGGTCCGTGTCATGAGAGTCCAAGAAAGCTGGTTATGGATAGGAGAAAGAGGAAGAGGAAGCCTACTCATTTCTCTCTCATCATCAGACTAAAGTCAAAATATTCCCCATCTGAGATTCTCATCCATTAGCCTTGACGGTTGGGCTGCTACATGCGAATGTCCAACTACACCTGGAAGTCACACGTTCCCAGTTCTGCTATGCTTAATGACCATGGCCATGCTCACATAACTTCTATAAGCTTCCTTTGACAAATATCTGGGCGGGAGGAGAGAAACTTTGGAGGTTAAGCAAAGCTGTGTTCACAGAAGAAGCAGGAAATTTTGTAAAGCTGTCAGATTTGATCCTATCAGTGTCAATTATCCTTCCAAAGCACCTAATAATAAAGAAGAGCTAGGAACATTTGGTATGAAATAAGCATTCTCTTTACATTTAATCAGCCAGCTATGTAAATTAAATATGAATTGATTTAAAGGGCATTAACTGGATTGAAAAGAGGTACATCTGAGCACCCGGATAATTAGCCCAGAATAACATAAGCATCAAATGGGAAACCTTACTAAATACAATAACCTTGAAATGAACATTTAGTAAGTTCCACCCACTCAGGTGCTTCTTCTCCCTTTACTTGGATAAGCTTTCTATTCTGAGTTGCTCACCAAATAATATTTACCTGAGAAGTCCACAAGTTACTTCAGTTAAATAATCTCACCTTTGCCTGATACAGAATCAATCATTTTGATTCTTCTCCTTTTTGGAGACTGCAGGGAACATTTTAAGTATGCTATTTTTATCACCATACATTCGTCTCCCATTTTATCTATTTTATACATTCCATCATCTTTTACTTTCTTCTCATCAAGTTTTAAATGATAGGTTCCTCGGGGGAAAGAAACTTTCTTTCAGCGTTTCTTTCTTTTTCTTTCTTTCTTTCTTTCTTTCTTTCTTTCTTTCTTTCTTTCTTTCTTTCTTTCTTTCTTTCTTT
>JANHFO010001884.1:55237-67750 GCA_032468095.1 Pareas carinatus | reverse complement strand
CTCTCCCTTTCCCTTTCCCTTCCCTCCCCTCCCATTCTAAATGAGTTGTATGCTTCTGGATGGTCTTCAAGGGGAGGCCCATGTAGAAAGCACTACAGTAATCCTGATCCTTTTTCTTTGTTTGAAGAAAGCTAACTATTGCCAACTGCTGTTATTTCAGCAGAAATGGATACTTAATGAATGCAACCTACAAGCATCTCTTTCAAAATGCATATCAGCTTACACCTTTATATGCTAATATGCATACTTGGCAAGCTGCATGCCAAAAAGCATAAACCTTTGGGAAATGTGCGTATATAAACATTTTGTGTGTGTATATGTATTCTTTTCATTTCTCTTTGTTTTTGCTTTATTGCTGCTGTTTGTTTTTCTGAATTAATTAAAAAATATTGAGAAAAAAGTGCGTAACTGGGAAATTAATTAATCTCCCAACTGCACACTTTTTTCTCCATATGTTTTAATGAGCAGGTAAAGTTGGGTATAAAAATGCATGCATCAGGCAAGTTATATACAACACTTTCCTTTGGGTTTAAGAAAATAATTCACAATTTCACAGTGATTCACCCCAGCCCCATTGGCACCTTAATTGACTCAAAAGAAACAAAAACTTGCCCCTCCAATTTTTAGAGGTGCGTCTTTTATAATCATATACAGACAACACAAATAGATTTATGTAAATAATCAATGTGAGAATTTCAAGGCAATTTGAACCTCCAAATCAAATTGGAGTACAGAATAAAAGTAATGACTCACTAGACTGAATGAACTCTAAATAAGAGGGAATACAGTTAGGTCAATAGCCCTAACGAAAGCATTTAGACTTAACTTACACAGCCCTCACTGGACAGTTTACAATGTCAGCATATTACTCCCAGCAATCTGGGTCCTCATTTGGCCAACCTTAGAAGGATGAAAGGTTGAGTCAACCTTGAGTCTGTCAGGATCGAACTCCACTGTGCCACCAGTGGTTGGTCAAACATACCGTATTTTCCCATGTATAAGATGCTACTTTTTGCTAAAAAAATACTTAACTAAAAACGGAGATGCATCTTATACATGGGTGGCTGCTAAACTGCCGAGTCAACCTAACTACCGAGACAACCGAACAGGTTTCTTCCAATCATGATCCGTATGTAAATAAGGATTGTCTTATACACGGGAGCATGTTATACACCGAAAAATACAGTAGGTGACTTCCATATGTTTATGCTACATATGTCTGCAGGAGGTAAAGGGGGCAAGTGATGAAAAGTGCATCATGACATCATGGTGCAAATGCCCCAACTTTGATAAGTTGGGATGGCGATGTGTAAGTTCAGGATTTACATCCCCACATGTGATGATACATTCCAGATACAAGCTGAGTCAAGGCAACTGGACTTTTATTTTTGGCCTGAAACATTTTGCCTCTTCTTTAGTCTGAGCAAGTTGTTTAGAGGGACCCCATATCTGTCTTCCAGGGAAGTTTATTTTCTCACCTAATCTGAAAAGACTCTTTAGGTGAATAAGCAGACAGTCATTAAAAGTTGTTCCTAAATCTTTTTTCCTAGGTGGGTCATCAAGTGGGACCTCACTGGTGATGGTCTTGATCTTCACTGATGTATCACCACATGTATGTTGTCCTTTTGATAAGATATATTTACTGCAGATGCCTATGATACTAATATGTATTTTTGACATCTAAGATGTTTGAACAAAATTAAATTGGTCCCATTCAGACTGTTTGAACCAAATCAACTCAGACAACCCAAATGAAAAGATGAATTAAATTGGAGCAAGTCAACATTTTGAATCCAATCAACAATTCAGATCAGACTGAACCTGATTTACACAGGCCTAATGAATAGAGCTGATATTAAGAGAAGTGCATGACTCAAACACACTCAAGTAATATTTTCTGGCACATCATCTCAGACCATCAAACATTTCTGGCGGGATACCTGTTGATGACTGCTCTACTCATAAATTCCCTTAAACTTTAAACTAGAGGCCATCTTCTGACAGCGAATTATACAGAAGGTAATGATGCATGATGCAAAGAAAAATGTTTTCTTCTTAGTCTTGAATCAAAAGCAGACAGTTTTATTCTAGCTTTGTAGGAGAGAGGAAGGCTACTTCCCTTGACTTTGGACTACCAGATACACGGTAGTTTTGACTGTAGTTAAAGATCATTTCAGATTTATATGTTTAATTTCTAAATATTACATCATGTTGCTCTGGTTCCAAATTTACATAAATATACAATTTATTAAAGGTTCTAAAAGGGTCTAGGACAGATAGAAATTTACATAAATATACAATTTATTAAAGGTTCTAAAAGGGTCTAGGACAGATAGAACATGGCTTTGAGCATTTCTCTCTTGTCGTTGGTTTTATGGGTGTCTTGCATTCTGATTATTTCTACCACTTTCAGGTGTGGTAGGCCAAATGACCTTTCTTATTGCTTTTTAAATCATCTTTCCTATCTGTAAACCCATTCTCAAATGCTTATGTAATGTATTGAGTTTAATGTAGTTTGCTTAGTCATTGCCCTAAAGTAGTTGAAACCTGTAGGCTCAGACTAGCTGTCTCTAGGAATCGCTCTTGCAGGAAAATCTTCAATTGCCTATTGGTTACCTCCTAGAAGCAATACCGTATATAAGCTCGTTGCGCAGTAGAATTGCTGTGCTTTCGAACGTGTTCCTGCTTGCTGTAAGATATACCCGTGCTTTGCAACAATAAACCTGTGTTCTATTCTACAACTGGTGTCTTCCATGGCTAAGGACTGAGAAATCAACAACTTATTCCTGTATAACAGAAGTCAGGGAGTACCAGTATGCCAAAAAAAATGCCTCTTTCGTGGCTATCAACCTTCAAACTGCACATCTTAGTTTATTTTAATGAGAATGTGGTATTAAAATATATAAATGTGTGTGTATATGTAGGTGTGTGTCTGTGGGTATACATGCACATATACATACATTCACATATAAATGTGTGCATGCCTGATAGAAACAAATACGGATATTCCAGTGCAGTGTATTAGTTAATATACCAGCTCTCTCTTATGTATGGCTGCTAGCTGGATAACTCTGAGAGCCATGCTGATGCAATGGTTAGAGTGCAGTATTGCAGGCTAACTCTGCCCACTGCCAGGAGTTCGATCTTGACCAGCTCGACGTTGAGCTGGTCAGGATATATGTCAGAACTTCCTGCATTCTTGAATAATGAAAGAAATGCAACAATTTTCAGATCAAAGTTCATTCATTTATTTGTTCACGCTACCAAGAAGATTGACTGCTCTCACATTGAGAGAAAAATTGCTGGAATTAATTATTACATAGTTTTACTATGCCCAATGGCATAGGGCCCAGTTACTTGCAGGACCGCATTCTACCCATTGATACCTCTCGCCGACCCACACTCTCCCACAGAGTGGGCTTCCTCAGGGTGCCACCAGTCAAACAATGCTGGCTGGCGACCCCCAGCGGGAGAGCCTTCTCTGTGGCAACACCCATCGTCTGGAATGATCTCCCCCCCACTATACGAGTGATTGCTGACCTTCAAACCTTCTGCCACGCTCTAAAGACCTATCTGTTCCAACAGGCCGGCTTGGGATAGCCACGTCCTTGTCCTCCTGCATGTAAATTAGATTATTTTAATATTATTTATTGGAAATTATTTTATCGCTCCCCTTTTAATTCAGGCCTTTTTTAATATTTATATATATATATATTAGTGTTCATGTTGTTTGTGTTTTTACATGCCTGTAAGTCGCCCTGAGTCCTTCGGGAGAAGGGCGGGGTATAAATAAAATTATTTATTTATTTATTTATTTACATAGTATTAAGCAGATGTTTATCTAGTCCAGCCTCCTGTCCCATGACATCTCAGGTTTTACCCTGGTAACTATCATATTACTAAGGCAACCAGAGCATGTGAGCGGCCAAACTGATAAGAGTTTCCCAAACATGAATTAATTCCTAATGAGTAGTTTCCTCCCAGCTCCCATCAGTCCATGAACAATTCCTCATTAAAGGAACAGGTATCATTTTCAGCCAATCAAGCACCAAGGAGGAATTTGACAATATAAGTCTAAGTGCTAGTGGTATTTTGACCAGTTACTCTCTCTCATTCCTAGACTAGGAAGTCAAAAAAATCTCGCTACCATCCGGCACTGGAACAAGGTGGTGGATACAGTCCATAACATTCAGCAGAGATGCCATCATCCTGCGGTGACTTTGTTTGGACTGATAATTATAATACATCATGTGTATATGTTTGTGCATGCGCACATAAACACATCATTGCCCATGTGCAAGACTACATACAGCCATAGTTTGCAGTGTTCACCCATGAGAGGTAAGCAAAGCTACTTAAAACTGAGTTACTCCAGGGAAGAGTGAACTGTGCCTCTATCAGTGTCATGTTATATGATTGTGATTTTAATCTTAACAACTTTAATATACTGGGAACATTTTATCATTGGGTTTTATAACTGCCGACTGTTAAATATTGCCAGATGAGGCAGAAAAGGACTATAAAGCTGAGAAGTTGTGGAACATCTTGGGGTGTAAACAGAATGGTGGAAGACAATATTGCAGGTCGCTACCTGATAAGGAGGTGTTACCTGACCAGCTTCACTGACCATGTTGTGAATGCTCATTTTATGAGGAATCCCCCCCATCCCCACATGATCTGAACATCAGAAAGATATGCACTGACTCAAAAAATTGCCCATCTCTTCTTTCACACTCTACAAACAAAAAGTGGCATCAGATCAGCACACTTAAGAGAATCTCAAGGATTGAAGAAATAGAATTTCAGGAAAAGGAAACCATGCATAATCCTCTGAAAATAAAGAGAGGGAGAAATGAGTACGTTTAGTGGACATGAAATGAAATGTTGCTCACCTTTTCGCGGGAAATGACATATCTAGAAAGTGGAATGGAACATCAGACATGGCCAGTTTAAAAAAATGAAAAGGAACTATATTTCTCGGAGATCCAACTAGCAAGTGGATTTGTTTGGGCTGCCTTATCCAAGTCAGTAGTCATGGTCAAGAATGTGTATAATTTCTTGTTTGACATCTTCTAATATCCTAACTCATCCTTCTAACACAGCAAAGTTCAGCAGAAATCTCTAAAGTTGTTGACAGTTTTGCTCTAAACTTGTCAGTATGTTTTATCTTTCTTCTGTGTCACTCTTAACATAGCATGAAGCATTGATTTTATACCTAGTCTACATGGCGCCAGTATATTAGAAAATATATGTCTGGCTGTCACCTTCAAAAGCAAATGAAATTGGCCCCAGTCTAGAAGCATCATCAAATTTTTCAGAATTACAAACATCAATATTAGTTCAATTTATTTGCTCAAAAACACACAAATCAGGAGAAAAGTGAAAAAGTTGACTTTTTGAAGTAACGGTGATGGAGTATCAAAAGGCAAAAATTGCCATCTGATGCATATTGCTACAAGGCACATTTTATCTTTCAAAAATCTAATGAGTTGCACCAAAAGCAAATCTTGATCAGTCATCCTTTAAAAGCTGACTTATAAATAGAACATGGGTTTGCAATAATATTGCCTCCAAACACACCACGAAAGAGACATGTGCTGTCAGGCTTCACTTCATTTTAAAACCAATGAAAAATGAAAGAAATGCCTCGCCGTTCGTTTACAATTCACTTCATGAGACGCTATTGAAATTGGAGAATGGGGGGGAGGAAATCCCTGCCATTCGTTTCCCATAAGAGGGATTTCTTGATGAGAGACACTGCATTTTATGGCTGAGTAATAGAAGGGTTATTGTATGACATTGACCAGTACAAGAAATTCTCCTTGATGCTGTGAAAAGGTCAAGAGAGAGAAAAGGTTTTTTAAAACTTTGAAATAGAGGGTTTAATGGGTTTTTGGAGACCTTCTGGTTGGCCAATGAGGGCGAAAAGAGGCTGAGCTGTTAAGATGCTGAAATTCAGTTCTAGTAAAATAACAGAGTTGGAAAGGACCTTAAAAGGTCCTCTAGTCCAACCCAGGCAGACAACTCTATACTATTTCAGACAAATAGTAGCCTAATCTCTTCTTAAAAACTTCCACTGTTGGAGCACCCGCAATTTCTGGAAGTTGGATGGATTTTCCAAATACTGAATATAACAAATAATTAGAAACTCTCAGATTTAGTCCTTAACATGGACAATTAGAAGCTTTTAGAAACTGTTGTAGGAAAAAGGGTTCAAATTTGAGACTTGGGAGGGCAATTTCAACTAGGATAACAAGGCTTTTGCTTGAAATATGATTACTTTCATTAATTCATCCATCCATCCAGTCACCCACCATTTCAACATGCAACTATTTTGCTGTGCAAAATGCTGTGAAAATCAACAGAATAACAAAATACCCGAGTTGGATGCCACCTCGGGGGTCTTCTACTTCCACCCGCTGCTCAGGCAGGAAATCCTATACCATTCCAGGCAAATAGTTGTCCAAACTCTTCTTAAAAGCTTCCACTGTTATTTATTATTATTATTTATTAAATTTATATACCGCCTTGCTCCCAAAGGGGCACCCACAGCTTCAAGAGGAAAGTCATTCCATCAATTCATTGTCCTCACTGTCACAAAATTTCTTCTTAGTTCGAGGTTGCTTCTCTCCTTGATTCGTTTCCATCCGTTGCTCCTTGTGTTGCATTCAGACTCTTTGGAGAATAGCTTGACTCCCTCTTCTTTGTGGAAACCCTTGAGATAGTGGAACATTGCTCTCATCTCACATAGGTGGATTGCCTCCAGAGTGCTGTATCTTCAGCATGGACTTTTAGATCTCTCCCTGATGCATTCATTGGTTTATACCTATAATATGTTTATGTTTATACTACATAATGTTTTGGAGGTCTTGAAACTAATCTGTCTAGAGGACATTTTGTAGGAAATGGGATCTCGAGAGTGTCCCAGGAATAACACAGCAAGAAAACGGTACAGCTGTAGCAAAACAGCAATGAAATGATATTAGTCTATTTTTAGCTCCCTACAAAATGGGGACCCTTTATCTAATGTGTCCAAAACCTGGCATTTTCTTGCATAGCCACGGCACTATTTCAATGGAATATGTCAGAACCAAAGGGCATGCTGACTTGTTGTTCTTGTTGTTTTTTTGTTATAATCAAAGTTGAAATAAAACCAATGAGGGATGAAAAATAAATGAAATGGTAATGCAGGAAATACAGAATGATTGATGTGACTGTAATAAATATAAAATAAAATAAGAAGGCCTATTTGGGTTCTGGCAGTCACATTTGTTTCAAGCACAACATTAATGTTTCAGGAATCTGGAAGCTGAATTTTTTAAAATTCATACACTTGAGAGAGGTAATTAAAATGTCCCAGATATATAATGTAGACTGGGACATTATATCATGACCTAGCTGATGATATGTACTTCCTTTCTTCCGTGTTATTTATTTATTGCATTACGTTGTAATTTCACCTTTCTACTCAACCAGCCATTTTTGGCACTTTATGAATTAGGCAACGGAATGATAATTTTATTACTCTTATGGCAGTCTGATGATTGATTTAAGGGAGGGAGGAAATGTTTAGGCAAATAGCGTTTCTCAGCCATGCTATATTTTGTGGGTTTTGTCATTAACTGGGATTAATTATATGCCATTTACTGATCTCATTACAACCTCCTAGGAGAACATGGTCTCTATCTTTTAATGGCACCTGTAATCTGTGACTTATGGTAGCATTCCCAGAGTTTGATGTTTTGGTTTCTTCAATATTTTGATTTTTTTTATAGCCCTGCCTTCTCTATTAAATTTCAGCCCACGCCATTCCTCTTTGTTCCTGGGTTGTTATAGCTTCACTAATCTGTGACAAAGGAATAAAACAGGCAATCAATCAAATTGGAAAAGACTAAGAAAGGACAAGGCAGTTTTTAATAATTCTAGTTAGATGACATAATTAGATCCCAGAGGCTTAGAAAGCAGTTCACCTTACAGGTAAATCGTGTAGACTTGCAAACAAAACTTCCTCTAAGCATACCGGATGACGTCCCTCAAACTCAGTTTCAACCCAGGAACAAAGAGGAATGGTATGGGCTGAAAATGAAGCATTATTTTCTTTTTACACAATAGGGCTGAAACAGTGAGAGCTTTTGAACTGTATTGTACAATGAACCCTGATGTTCAGTCCCCAAATGCAGTGAGAGTACAATTATTATAACCTCTGTAGACTCTATGGCCAATTATCAGCAAGTGTTGTACTTGTCCACTTGCAACATCTAACTAAACAATCTGGAGAGCCCATAGTATAGTATCAGGGCTGGAGACATGTGATTTGTTCAAGTTATTTAGTTGTTTCCAGATGTTCATGACTGGATGAACAAGGATGGTTGGTCAGTAATTTATACTTTGAGTACTTGCAAGTTTATGCTTCTGTCACCAGTGTTAGTATGGAGCTACCTTCTCTTTTGATTGAGTTCAATCATTTATGCTAGCAATATTTAAGTTTTGCTTCATCATGAATGCTTTGAATGACCAGCCCACTTTTACTAATCTAGGACTGAATGATAAGTTCTTGCAATCAGAGGGACCTGCAACAAATTCATTCAGCTTTTGTGATGGTCCAGCTTTCAGAGATGTATTCTACAACTAGAATAAACATAGATCTGATTGCCAGTGTGATGTTTCTGCACTTTAATATTTTGTCTGATTATAACATAGTCTTATTTGCAAGTAGTTGAAGTCTCTATTTCATAACTGCAGTCACTATTCCCTTGGAATTTTGCAGACAAGAAAAATAAAGTTTGTTACTCATTCAACTTCTCCAGCTACTGTATTTGCATTTCCTCTTGATATCATCTTAGTTTCGGTTTATATTTTAACATTGAGCAGCTGTTCTAGAAAGCATAAAGTGAAGCTTGACAAATTCCTGTCCTCTCATATTAGCTTATATCATTGCTTGTTTGTCTTATGGAGCAGAGAAAATGGTTTTACAGGCTGCCGTTTCTGAGATAGAAAAAATTGGAAAGACAAATCTGGTGGTCCTTCAAGTAGAGCAGTGATTCCCAAAGTGGGCAGTACCGCCCCCTGGGGGCGGTGGGATGGCTTGGGGGGGTGACAAGAGGCAAGGGGGGCAGCAGGGGAATGCTAAGAGGCAGGGGGCGCCAAGAGGTAGGGGAGCGCTGCCCAGAAGGCACGGGGGCAATTTTACTGAGTTTACTACATTACTAGTTACTAAGGTTCTTGATAAATGCCTATCAGGCTTTGAAAACCTGGTATCACTGGATCATGTTCAACAATTTGTTTGAATTAACATTAACTAAAAAGATTTTTAAATTGGATTTTGAATAAAGGTGCAATTAATTGTTACAGTTTTGAATTTTACTGTTACTATCTTCCTTAGTGGGTCATGCAAACCGCTATTCCGAATAATGCTATTTATAGAGGTTGGGGGGGGCACTGAGAATGAGTTTGTATCACCAAAGGGGCAGTGGACTGAAAAGGTTTGAGAACCACCGAAGTAGAGTATATGTATTCTTAAATAAAGAGTGTGATATAATACTGATAATGCTACCTAGTTGGGCAATGAAATGTCTGGAACCAATCAGAGAGTATTAAGAATTCTGCATAATAATAGGGCAACAGGTCTTTGGTAGAATGTTGCTCTGGTATTTTGATAATAGATATATTATCTTTCTACAATTCATCATGGAGGTTACGCATTTTTTTAACAATGTTACTTAGGATTTGATTATTTAATAGATAGCCATAATTTTCACTGCAGCATTATTGTATGTCTATCATCCATAACAAAAAGGATATAGGTAACAGAAGGTATATAGATTATCGTGTACTTACATAGATATACTTACATGAATACATAGATATTCAGGAACATCTAAATTAATTTATTTTTCATGCTTTTTAATTGACAAAGACAATAGCAAAATTCATCTGCAAAGTAATTTTTTGAGGGGATAGCCAGCAAAAGTATTATCCTGGGCCAAGTCTAATTAAAATGCTCATGGCAGTAGAGGGTTAAATGTTTCAGGTCCTTATAATGCATCCTGATTTTATTTGGTTTTTTTCTACTTCAGTCTAATTTGTCATGTGTTTACACTTAAACATATGCTTTTTCATTTATTTTTAGCTCACCTGTTTGAAGCTCTGCTGCAAATATGTAAGCATATAAACTTTTTCACTGGCGTAGTAACATTAAAACAGTAGGCAGGAAAATGTTTTGAACTGGGAAAATATTTTGACTCTCTTTGCAACCTGTTCCTTTGGCCTGGAAAATTTGGGGAGAGGGAATGGTCAATTGGGTGCAAGACAGGGAAATATATATGCATTGAGCCGCAGATTATCTTCAATCTGTGCGACTTGATATCAAAGGGAGATGTCTATGGCTAGTCGTATTACTACCAATAGCACTTAGACATATACCATTTCATAGCGCTTTGCAGCCCTCTCTAAGTGGTTTACAGATTCAGCATGTTTCCCCCAAGTCCTCATTTTACTGACCTCAGAAGGATGGAAGGCTAAGTCTACCTGGAGCTGGCCAGGATTGCACTTCCAGTGGGAATGCAGAGTTAGCCTGTAATACTTCATTCTAACCACTGCACCACCATGGATGTCAGAATGGAAAACCACCTCAAGCCAAAAAATTTTGGATGCCATGAAAGGAAAGCACATTACACTATTTAATTTATTATTGTCTTTTCTATCACCAGGAATGTCTAGAGGAGAATAAAGAATAGAATAGCTAGAGAAAAGAAGGACTAGGGAGTGACATGATAGCAATATTTGAGGGGCTGTCACAAAGAGAAGGGGGGTCAACTTATTTTCCAAAACACAAGAAGGCAGGACAAGAAAGAATGGATGGAAACTAATCAAGGAGAGAAACAATCTGGAACTAAGGGGAAACTTCCTAAGAGTGAGAACAATTTACCAATGGAACAGCTCGCCTTCAGAAGTTGTAGAAGCTTCATCACTGGAGGTGTTTAAGAAGAGATTGGACAGCCACCTATCTAAAATGGTATAGGGTCTCCTGCTTGAGCAGTGGGGTTGGACTAGAAGACCTCCAAAGTCCCTTTAGCTCTATTCTGATTGGTTGAATGGTAGAAAGCCTGAACAGAGCCTTAGTTAGCTTTGGGTAAGCAGTACAGCACAACTTGTTGCTGGGTTAATTAAGCAAGCCATTCCATCTTTTCTTACCTACTGCCCAGACATCTGTTGCTGGTCCCACAACCTGCCATATGACTCCAGCCTGCCTGTCTCAGAGTTATCAGCTCACCTTTGGCCTGAAAATTAAGTTTCATCTCACCCTGTTTAGAACAAACGGTGAGTCACTGCAGCTGTCAAAGCTTTTCCATGCATAAATCTCCAGCAGATTAAACATAGCTGACATTTGGCTTAGAATATTAAACGCTCAAGAATGTCATGTACAAGCAACTGAATGAATGGCAGTATGATGATAAAAATGAAGAAGTCAAAGAGTTGGAAGAGAAAGAGAGGCCTTTTTGTGACTAATAAATGACAAAGATAATGCCTGTTTGCATAAATATTGAATAACTTTGATGAGTCTTCCCAACCATCTTTCCCCCACAATGGCCGTATAGATGGCCAAGGATTTTAGCTCTGAATTTACCAGCCAAGAGAGTTGTGTTCTCTAACTTGATGTTGTTCAGGGGAAAGATGAGTGTCCACCGGTTTGAGTAATGAAAGACATTAGTAACAAGGGAAACATGTAGGATGGAGAAAATTAACAGAAGTATAACAAAATAACATAGTTGGAAAGTTCCCTGGAGATCTTCTTGTCCAACCGCCTAGACCATTTCAGACAGATGGCTTCTCTTCTTAGAAACCTCCAGTGTCGGAGTACCCATGATTTCTGGAGGCAAGTCTTTCCACTGATTGTGACAGAGGTTTGAGGCTACCACACTATGAACCATTTCTATCCTCTTGTGTGAGCATGGCTGGAAACAAAGAAGGAAAAGGAAGAAAAACAGACCATAATAAAATCCCATTAACAAAAAGTTTAAAATATACCCCAGAATGCCAGAGGAATAGAACTGAAGCCATTGAACTAAGACAGAATCCTAAGGATTCTGAGTCCCTTCGGGGAAAAGGGCGGTATATAAATCCAATTAAATAAATAAATAAATAAATAAATAAGGAGGAGTCACTGCTGTACAATCCCTGAGTAATTTAAGAGCAGAGATATGTAGAGCAATATAAATCTTGCCCATTTTAATATCCATTTTAATAAGGCAGTCCACCACTTTGTTCCTTATAGATTTTTATTTTTTTTAAAAAAAACATAGTTGTCATTCACAACAAAGCAACTTTGCTTTGATTGAAATTCTCTCCTCTCTATAAGAATCTTTGCCGTAGACAAATACTCTCAAATGTTATAGTTGATGAGGTAAATTCAGGAGCATCCACACAGAGAGACATGTAATAATAATAATAATAATTTTATTTCTATCCCGCCCTTCTCCCGAAGGACCCAGGGCGGCTTACAGGCATAATAAA
>JANHFO010001884.1:34511-46231 GCA_032468095.1 Pareas carinatus | reverse complement strand
CCCACTGTGGACCCCCACCATGACCTCCACCGATCCCCCCATGGCCACCAATGGCCCCCTGTGACCAAAGACCCCTTACCTGTGCCATCTACCCACTTCCGGGGAGCGCCTTGCTCGCCACCATGTCCGGCCCACAGTCCAGATACAGCCAATCCACAAGCCACATCCGGCTCGCGGGTCACCTCTTTGAAATATGTGAACGAGGATATCAAAATTAAAGGGGCTTCTCCAATGAAAAGTACAATGTGGAATAAATTTAGACACAATACAGTGATACCTTGGTACTCAACTGCTTTGAAACTCAGTGAATCTGGTACTCAATGCATTTTGACATGGAAAATTTGCTCCGGTACTTATTGTTTGTTTGGTGCTCAACGCAGAAGCTAGAACTTGTCATTGTTGACTGCTTTGTGACTCACTGCGTTATTCCTTATGGAAAAGTGTGTTTTGTATTCAGCATTTTTGATACTCATCATGCCTCGCAGAACCAATTAAAGATGAGTACTGAGATACCACCATCTAATGAAACAAGTACCAAACCTGATTACTTTATATATCAATAGAATCTACAAGGCACCTTCATTGACAGAAATACCAAAAAAATCAGCAAATCCAAAGATGGGCCCCTACATTTTATGAATTTATCATTCCTGCCTTGACCTTTTAATATATTGCAGCAAATACAGAGTGAACGGACTATCAATATTTCAAAAATGAAGACAAATAACATTTCTGCACTAAACTGAACTCACAAAACTAATCTTTGCAAAATGATATTTAAAATAAGGAAATGCCCCCCCCAATTAAAAATCTGCTTTGATTAAATTTAATCCAGTGAATAAAACAGGTGATTTCCAATTCTGCAGCCATGTATCTGAAGAAATTTGGCTAGCCACTACATTGTATTATAGGTATTATTCTGTCCCATCCTGACAGATGGCTCTCTAAATGATGACAGATTTATATGTTATTAATAACTTTAGTTTGTGTTTGTTTGCCAGTTTTTGTGCTTTCTGTAACAACACATACTCAAGCCATGTACGCTGCATAGTGCAATTTAGCTGGTATTGGTGACAGGGCTAACATCTGTTTCCTCTGCAATAATACTGCGCTGAATTCAAAACAAAATGGAAGAAAGATCTATAAAACTGTGTTTATCGTCATAGGCTTTTCAAAGTTACCCTCTCCCCAGGGAGTGGATTCAGAACTCAGAAAAAGATATTGGACAGAATATTTTGCAAAGCATCACATTCCTATGTTTGCCATATAACGTGTGACTATACTCTGTACTCTCTGGTTCTTCCTACTTGTTGGCCTCAATTCAATGAAATATTTCTACTGAAAAGCCCAGAAAAGGAATAATGAATATTCTAGCCTTAAAGAGGGATAGAAAAACAGTCCAAAATGGGTTTGTTTGCTTTAATATGCAAGCTTCCAATCATTCCTCCACGCATACTGCTTTCCATTCTACTTCATAAGCACCATTGATTCAATTCTGGAGTTACTTTAGAGTTACAGGCTTTATTGATTGATTTTACTTGTAATGGCCCTCGTCTTTGTAAGTGATGATGCATAAAAGATTGGTTTTAAACTTCCTCTTATGGTACATTGATTTAGTGTGATGAAATGTGGATATAAGGCTTTAAGCTTAGTAGTTCTTGCTGCATAAGGGATGGCGGAGGTAAGGGGATGGGAAAAGTAGAACAATGACTTGAGGGTAAAAACTGATTGGACCAAAACCAAAGAAGCTTGCAGAGAGAGATAGAAAAAAGAGAGATAATTTAAGTCCCAAGGAATATAATAGCATCAACATACCTTTGGAAAAATCCAAATAGGATAGTTTGCAGTGAACTGAGCTTGTCCTAAAATACTGAAGACAGTTTGTGTGAATGTTTAGCTACGTTTGGCACATGAGGACAGAAAGTACATCAGCAATTAAACGAAGCCCCAGAAGGAGAGAAGACGCTAGAAGTAATCCATATATCTATACGTGTCTGCACAAGGAAGAACAATTGACATCTCACACATTGTGACAACATTGCACGAGTGACACAGATTATGTAATGTACGGGCTTCAGATCACAATGCCATGACTCCCATTCCAGAGTTCATGCCATCTGCATGATGATGCCAGTTCACACATGACCTCAGCACAATTTCTACTGGCCCCTATAATAACATTTGTTTGGGTGTCTTTCGGTCTCTTCTGAGTTGGGAGGAGTTATGTAGTATACCCTCCTCCCCACCCCACAAAAAACCAAACTTCTTTGCTGGCATCTAGTGGCCATTTAGAGTTTTGCAGCCTGGGTAGAGGAGCCTAAGATGTTTTTTACAAGTGGGCAAAGAAAGAAAGGGAGTCTCAAATGGTCATTTCTGACTTATTTGCCTTCATCAGTGAGACATACCCTCTGATGGGATTCAAACTTGAGCTGGGTTACATGCTAGGCTAATGTCTTAGCCACTGAGCCATAGGCTCTTCCTCTCTCTGACCTCTTGCACCAGGGGATCTATTAGGCTTTTCTCCCCCTGTAATAAAAAAGAGCGTCACTTAGCTCCTAGTTTGGAGCTGAAAGACAAAGGGGAGTAAGTGCTGTGAAGCTGGCTCCCACTTCCCAGGAAAGAACGACCCTTCCCTCCAATGTGAAATAGAGAAAAGGTACTTTTACTGGGTGGCTGAGTGCAGCGTGGCCAGGCAAGCTCTGAATACATTCAGCATGGGGTTACAGAAGGAAGGAGACGTGCCCGGCCAACCAAAAGTCCCTCAGCCAATCAACGATGTGGTGGCCTAGAACGAATCATTCAGCTGTAACTGGGTCCGGTGTCCTTGAGGTGCCTCCGACGGCACATGCCTGGCTCCCATCAGCCATCTGTCACGGTCCTCAATCAGTTGAGTGTCCAAGGCCACACTCCTCTCCTCCTCCAGGCAAGGCCAGTCCCACCCCACACGTCACATCTCACTCAGCCCCCTCTGTCCAGGTATGGCAGATGCTCACAGCAGCTGACAAATGCACTCCCTTCTGTAATCAGAAAAAAGACAGGTGCCTCATTTAAAAAAGAAAGCCACATAGAAGCCTAAATTTCAACCCTTGCTTTTAGGAAAACATGGATCCAGAACCCTCTGCTCACAACATGGATAACATGCTGTTGAAGCAGCATACAATCAGTAATGACCAGGTTTGTGTTGGAGCACTGAGATGTCCTTCCCATTGCATAAAGGAGATGGTCATTTTCTACCTCGCTATCCCTTCCCTCCCATCCTCAGTCGGAGTTGAAAAGGATTATGAAATATGACAATAAAAAAATCACAGTAGCATTATGAGGGATGGCATCATTGCACAGAATTTCAAGACAGTCTTTCTCACTTTCCACTGTTCTGCTCATTTCTTAGGTGTGAAGACCAAAAGAGCTACAAAGGCAGAATTCCTAGAGATGTCTCATTTTTGCAGGGCAAGTCTAAGATTTGATCTCAATCTCAAGAGAATTAAGAGATACTGAACCCCAAGTCAGCCATGGCCACAACACACTTGACTGGGGGAATTTAACTGCATACTACAAAAGATTGAATCTCCTTGGGACAAAATATCATCCGGAAGGGGGGTTGCTGTGTTAGCTGATAGGGTCAGTTAGCTCCTTTTCCATGTTCCCTTGGCATATTAAACCTGACCATTAAATGGGTGGTGGGAACTGAGCCTAAAACAGCTTCAGATTTTGTCCCAAACAGGAAATAATCGTGAAGGAATGAATGCCAATAAAGAAGGAAGTAGATTGGCAAAGGAATCTTCTAGTTTATTTTCTCTTCTTCTCCAAATGCCTCTTCTCAACCTCCTCTGTTATAGACATTATAATTCTACTGCCGACACCAGTAACAACAAGAAAAAAAGTTTTATAGGGCCTTGTTCACTGCCCAAGTAAAGTTTATTCATTATTTATGTATTGCGTTTCTTTCTAATATTTCTATGACGTCTCTCTGCCTTGGCAACCCAAGGCAACAAATGTGGCAATTAAAATTCACAATGAGGGATCACAATAAAAAAAAAAACCACAACAGCGCCCTCGTGTAATCTGCAAAGACTAGTTCAGCAGCATGGAAAGATTCTTGAAACGGTGAGCCAAGGAATAGAGCAGAATGTTTTAAAAGTAAATACATTCAGCTCTAGAAGACAGCAAGCAGCCTACACCAATGCAATGAAAGAAGCACCAGCATAAATCTGAAGAATGAAAAGAGCAATAAAGAAAGGCAGACACAAACAATAAGATGAAAGCCAAGGATCTGTTAGCTGCAGGAAAAAAGCAAGGTTTTTTTTAAAAAAAGAAATCACAGTTTCATTAAGTGGCACAATGATACTCATAAAGGTGAGCAGATTTTGTTCTCTCCATTCCCTTCCTTTATTATTTGTATGTTTAATCTCCTTGACATTCGATTACTCCTGAACTCTGGGATTATGTGTTCTTTTTTCTTGCTATGACTGAGCATTTCTGTCAGTTTCAGAGGCTTTGATAAAAGGAACCCTGGAAGATCAAATTAACATTTAAGGCAAATTTCCCAGGTTTGGTTGGCGTTCAGTTGGGTGGTCTTCAAGGCCCGCCAGTTGTCTCCCTTTTTTTTACTCCCACCCACAGATCCCCACAGCCAGAAAAGGGCAAATATTGTCTGTGGACTGCAGGCATTAGATAGTAGCCATCAAATTGATGGGGCTTGGAAATTCCCCAAAATGTAATACGAGGCAGAGAAGATTTTCAGGGCCCAGAGGGACTTCCACCCTCTCCATAAAGTTGAAGTTCTGTTTCCTTCAATGTACTGTAAATATATATTGAGATTTTGTTTTTTAAAAATGTTCCCAACTGTATCTTATTCCCCGGTGACGTTGCCAGCTGCTTGGAAGCTGCTTTTGGAAAATATATTCAGTTGAAGGAATTGGAAGGATTATATGGGAACCTGACCCGAAAAGATTAAGAGTTGTCCTTTTGTAAGAAGGGTGCCCATCAAATGATGGAGCTAAGAGAAACAGTGTAACAATGAAATGCCCTATACATTTCGTTGCAGCAAAAATGATAATCTTTTTGCCAGTGAAAGTGAGGGGGAAGTAATTGCTTCATACTCATTTAGTTCTGGAAATCTGAATACACAATGGAAAGAGGAAGGCATTAATTCTGCAGAGTACATAAATAGTCCAATTTTATTTCCACTATTATTTTTCATCTTTTGCTGAGACTCGCTACGAGACTCAAGGATTCTGAGAACACAATTTAATTAACACGATTCCATTTAAAAAGTACAGTCACCGTTTTCATGGGCCTTTAATTGAAATATAATACTGTCTCATTTAGTTTTTGTATTTCTTCATGCTACATCATATGGATGTCCTCTGTGCTGTTCTCTGATTAGCGTTGTGAATTATGAACAATGCATGATTGTTATTGCTGTTATTGTTATTAGGATGACTATTTTAGATATTTTGTAGGACTTTAGAAAATATTTATCAATGAAAGCAGCGGTTGTCTCTCTCAATTTTAACATCTGATGCAGTCTTCTAAGCTTTCTCACCTCTCTGTTCGCTTTTGACAGTGTTCTATTGTTCTTCCATTCTATCTGTCACATCCTGCATTTTTTGATTTTCCATTTCAAAATTTGCTATGCTAACCTCAAGAATTTTCTCAAAAGATTGATACAGTTTTTCCATTAATTCTTCCATTGACTGCATTGCTGTCTTCATAATCTTTTGGATAGATTCTGTCCCTTTTTGTGTCGCTGTAAGCGCAGCTGTCTCCATTTTAGATGTAGGTGGGAGTGTCCTCCGCTCCGATCTCTCCATGTCTCTTTACTTTTAAAAACCAGTCTTTGACTTCTAAAAGCTTCTTTAAATAGCAATAGCAATAGCAGTTAGACTTATATACTGCTTCACAGTGCTTTAAAGCCCTCTCTAAGCTGTTTACAGAAATCAGCCTATTGCCCCCAACAATCTGGGTCCTCATTTGACCGACCTCGGGAGGATGGAAGGCTGAGTCAACCTTGAGCTGGTGGGACTCGAACTGCTGAACTTACTGGCAGCCGACTGCACTCTCACCGCTGCGCCACTACAGCTCCTGAATCCAGATGGTTTAATTCAACATCTTGTGGAAATGAGTTAATGAAGGAAAGACATTGAGCATGTTTTGTGAAGCCAGCCAAGGTCTCTTCCCATAATGGTTAACCAGGTAGAGCTGATTAGCTGCCTTCTCAGTCATCTCTCAGGCCATTTTCTTCTTTTATGGCTAGACTCTAAAATTAGAAATGGAGTGAATCACTCGGCTGGGCCAAACGAGAGGCTGGCATATTTTTACCATCAGTAACCGGAGAACACTTGGTTTTCAGGAGATATAAGGCAGAAGGATGGTCACATCTAAACAGCCTTGAGGTTCCCTCTCAGTTCATCTCCTCCTCAATCAAGTCTGCCCAAGTTCTCAAACGCACTTGGGCAGATCCCACTCTAGCCCAATTGGACTTTAATTTGATTTCTTTTAGGGATGTTCACCTTTTCCCAAATGAATTTCATTTTTTAGGGTCATGCAGTGCTTGAAATGCAAAGTACAAAAATGCTTCAGAGCATGTAGGGATGGGAATGTAGTATCTGTCTACCCAAATTGATTTCTTCCCTGAATTGCAGTCAAGCTGCCAATGGTGCCGTTCTGGGAAAAACACAGCTGGTTTCAGAAGTGGCCGGCCCCTCCACATCCCTCGCCTGCCAAGCCAGTCTTTGCCATCCAACTTGAAACACTGCGCACTCCTAAAGTTGATCTCTTCTGTTTTGGTCACTTTTGCAGATCTGTCCATAAAAGGAAATTTCTTATTAAATCTTCATCACTTGGAAACCTGCGTAATTACCCTCTAAATTCTTAAGATGGCATTAAGATTTATTAAGACTGGGAAACAGAGCCAGGTTTGCGTTGTGATGAAGGTGCTGGGCTGATACTGCAGGGATGCAAGTTCCAGTCCCCGCACCCAGCCTGAGAAGCTCCCTTACTAGCAAGCACCTGTCCCCCTCTGGAAGTCCGGGCTCTCCATTCTCTGGGACGACACCTGGAGGAAAATCCAGTTTCTGAAAGGACAGCAGGCCAGGGCCACCCACACCCACACCATTCCAAGGGGCCATTTCTGCCACCGAGAAGGGATCCTCCTGGGGGAGAGACCCACAGTGTGCTCATCATGTGACGGTGGGTGGGACAGGCCCACAAGCAGTGTGGCCCTGTGACCTATAGGGCTTTATAGATGACAACCAGCATCTTGCATTGTACCCGGGAGCCTTGGGGGAGTGAACAGAGCTTCTGAAGTAGGGATGTTACATGGATGCACCCATAACTACCTGCATTACCACTTTCTGGACTAGTTACAGTTTCTAGAGATCTTCAAGGGCAGCCCTAAGTATAGGGGGCTACATTAGTCCAACTGAGAGGAAAGGTCTTTGGCTTAGACACAAGGAAGGGACATGGGGATTGGCCACTCCGATCCTTGGTGGCCCTGGACTTCGACTGCTGGTTTTGAATGCCAGTTTGATGCCCTTAATCGTGATATTATCACAAAGAAGCACTCTAACCTGGCATGCCTTAGTGAAATCAGTGTGTGTGGGGGGGTACTTCTTTTCTTGGCAATTGCCCGCCCGGGTATCAGAACCCAGGGATGGAGAGGGGGGGTGACTGTTGTCATCTAGGAGTTTAAGGGGCTCTGCCCCACAACCAGAAGTCAGATATTCTGGTTGAATTTGGGCTCTAGAATTCTGCAGGTACCCCACCCTCTCAGCTATCTGACAGCATCGCTGCTGAAGCTGCTAGAATCCTTGTTGGATTGCAGGGGAGATCCTAAAGCCGCTGGTGTTTGGTGTTTCAATCTGCCATCTAGTAAAATCGAATCCAGGGTGGGTTAGGAATCTGTTTGCCTTCAATGCAACCAAGTCTCAAAACATTGATGGCCCAATATATACCAGCGTGATCTGTTCTTTGTATAAGGGCAGTTGAGAAGGGACCCGGCAGTGGAGGGGGTTGGTGTTAGTCTATTGCAGGGTTTCCCAATGTATTCCCATGGCTGGTTGGGGAATTCTGGGAGTTGAAGTTCACCCACCTTAAAATTGCCACAGTTGGGAAACCCTAGTCTATTGCCAAGGAGAGACTCCTCTCTCATCAGTTGCTCTTTCCTTCAAGGAGACAGGGCCTATTTGATAGATCCACCGCAGGAGACTGATAGACCCTGGACAGTTCTAGAGAAAGTGTGGGGTTTTCCTGAAGGATTTGATGGTATGGATGTTCAAGGAAATTCAGCTACTAAAGCTGATTCAGCTGCTCCGTGACAGGACAGGTCCTTTACCATGGTGATGCATCAGCTGCATTTGCCATTTCCAATGGGTTAAAAACAGGGTTGGGTGCTATTCGATCTGCATGTTCTCATGTACATCCCAGCTTCTGGATAAGGGAATGTACATCAGGTATCGATTGGATGCCTCTCTGGCTTTTGCCATTTGAACGCATGGATGAAGTGCCTCCATCAAGAAACGCTCTTTGCTGATGGCTGTGGAAGTCTGGAACACAAGGATAGACATCTACAGCTTGTGTGGAACAAATTCGCAAATGCAGCTATGCTCCCCAGCCTGACTATCAGCCTGAACAAGACTGAAGTACTTTAGCAGCCTCTGTCAAATTCCAAGTCTATGAAACCAAAAATCCCTGTTGGTGACACCCAGCTGACAAATGTAAACAGCTTCAAATACTGGGGAAGCATCCTCTCGAGCGACAAGCTTTTGGACAAAGAAATTGGCTCCGGGATCAGCCAGGCCAGGCAGGCACTTGTCTCCTATACAGATGTGAGTCCTGGACTCTTGTCCTGAGGACACAACAAACAACTGGAGAAATTTCAGGTGCACATTCTCCCTTCTGTCCTTAGCAATTGTTGCCAAGATTGCGTCTCCAACCTGGAGGTCTTAAATTATGCAGACTCCACCGGCACTGAGTTCCTGATTATCATGGGCCAGATGAGACGGAGAGGAGACGTCACCAGAATAGACGACCCCTCTGTGCCTCTATGCCATTTGCTCTATAGCACAGGTGTCAAGCACAATGCCCGTGGGCCAGATCCGGCCTACGCCCTCCTTGGATCCAGCCCGCAGGGCCACCCTGGAGGTGAGCAGGGTGCTGTCCCGGATCCAGAGAGTCTGTTTATAGCAGTGCCCCCCCCCCAGCTCTTTGAGCATCAGGGACCGGTTCCATGGAGAAAGGTTTTCCTGTGAATGGGAGGGGCCCTGGTTTTGCATGCTTCCTGCATTTCACCAATGGGGCTAAGCTTGATTGCACGGCCCGGTTGCTGGCATACCACGGACTGGTACCGGTCCACCGACTGGGAGTTGGGGACCCCTGGTTTACAATATCAGATGCCTTTGTCAGTAGAATGAAGACAGAGTAAAGAGGTTTGTTGTACTCGGTGAACTTCTCCTGGACTTGCCTCATGGGAAATGTAATGTCGGTGGTTCCCCGTTTTGGCCAAAAGCCACACTGCGCCTCTGGGAGCGTCCTTTCTGAGTCAGTGACAGGTCTGTGCAGGAGAAGGTGGTCAAAGGTCTTGCCTGCAATGGGCAGCAGCGAGACGCCTCTGTCGCTTCCACTGCCTGATTTGCTTCTCTTGCTTGCATAGAGAGCCACTAGGAGGGCATCACAGCAGTCATCAGACATCTCCTCCGTGGACCAGATTCCTCCCAAGACATCTTGAAAGGCCTGCAAGGCGTTTGAGTCTAGCTGGGGATTGCCATGCGAGTCTCCAGGCTTCCTGTTTCTACCCCAAATCCACCAGTCAATCTACCATCTACTGTCAGGCTCTGTGCTTGGACCGGCGTTTCTTCCCAAGCACCTGACAGAGACGCTCAGCTGATGGAATTAAACTAGGCATTAGGGAGACTGAACTACCTGCCTAATGAGATCAATAGACAAATCAATAGAACCAGATCAGTTCTGAGGGAGAATGTCTTAAAAGACAGACCATACCACATAACAACAGAGCACTACCGATTGTCGCCTGCGGCTCACAGCGGAAGCCACTCAACACGCTATTAACAGGTATAAGCCTGTAGACAACTATGACCCTGCATTTTTTTTCAGGCACTGTGCAGCAGGCTAGGATGTTCATTCAGACAGCCATCCGACCTGAAGTGGATTCTCACAAGCCATTAGCAACAGCAGGGCCATGATGCAAATGCTGGAACCGGCCCCTGTAGCTAATTCAGATGTCCACGTTGGCCCCTGCACGAACAGCAACATCACAGGAGTCAACGATGGCACATGCATGACTAGTGTGGCTTTCACACGTATGGCATGAGGAAGGTGTTTTGTGACACGATGATTGCACTTTATAACGTGATGACATGATGAATGTACTTTATGATTGTAATTATATTCATGATTAAGATTGTGATTTGTTGATTGCAGCTTATATGTACATAACAAGATGAATGTAGTTTATAATTATGAATGTGTCTTATGATTGTAATCACAGTTTGTTTATTGTATGTTTGTAGGTATAGAGCATGCACGCCCTGCGGAGTCAAAGCTCAAGGCGATCCAGCGGGCCCCCAGTCCCAAGTCAAAGGAAGAGCTCCAGGCTTTTCTAAGGCTCCTAAATTTCTACCACGTCTTTCTCCCATGAAAGGCCGCAGTGGCTGAGTCGTTACACTGGTTTCTGAATAAATGGGCACAGTTGCAGTGGACGAGTGTTCCCGAGAAAAGTTTTGCGGCAGTCAAGGCACTGCTGTCGTCCAATTCGGTGTTCACGCATTTCAATGAGAAGTTTCCTATCTGCATTGCCTGCAATGCATCCCCGTATGGAGTAGGGGCGGTGCTGAGCCACTTACGGGCTGACGGAAGTCAAGCTCCCATTGCTTACTACTCGGCCCTGTCCTCCACTGAGCGAAACTATGTTCAAATCAATAAAGAAGCCTTGGCCATAGTAGCAGGAATAAGGACGTTCAATGATTACTTATATGGTTGCCAGTTTACAGACCACAAGCCACTCCTGGGATTGTTTACGATGAACAGGCAAACCCCTCAGGCCATATCTCCCAGAATGCTGAGATGGTCTATTTTCCTCTTGGCTTATACCTACAGCCTAGAATACAAACGTGGAAGGGCCATGGGCCATGCAGACAGCCTCAGCAGGCTACCCCTACCAAACATACAACCAGACCCCACTCTGGCTGCATACATCCTGGCAATCCAGGATTTGCTGGAGTCTCCACTTCACGGGGGATGTGGCTGTGGAGACAGCTTTGAATCCAATGCTCAGCTGTGTGCTGACCAGAATTCAAACAGGGTTGCTGGAAAATAGCTGGGGACCCAGTTTCCAGAGCTATTATGTCCAGAGAAATGAGCTTTCAACTCACCAGGGTTGCATTTTGTGGGGGAGTTGGGTCAGGTTTTAGAGTCTCTGCATGAGGGACAACCGGGAATTGTCCAGATGAAAGCACTCGTGAGAAGCTATCTATGGTGGCTCGGGCTAGATAAGGACATAGAGACCCACATTCACGGCTGTTACACATGCCAGCAATCCAGGCCTGAGATGCCACACACTCCCATCCACAGGTGGGAGGCCACGCAAGCCCATTGGTCAAGAATCCACATCAACTACACCAGCCCCTTTCAGGGACAGACATTCGGCATAGTGGTAGATAGCCACTCAAAATGGTATGACGTTATGTTCTGTTTTGTTGCTC
>JANHFO010001883.1:56535-67690 GCA_032468095.1 Pareas carinatus | reverse complement strand
ATTTTTAATTATATTTTAATTGTTCATGTTGCTGTTTTAAATGCCTGTAAGCCGCCCTGAGTCCCTCAGGAGAAGGGCGGGGTATAAATAAAATTATTTATTTATTTATTTATTTATGATGAACAGCCAGAATTGTTTGATAATTACCCTAACACCATACACCCTAATGCCACCTTTCTATCACTTCTCAATACTAAAGAAACACTACACAAGAGAATAGGAAAAGGAAAAGTAATCAGAAGGATTCCCTGGGTGTCAATTAAAAAAAAGGAAATGCCTCTTTTCCAAGGAATAAAACCAAGAAACGTTATTTGTTTTGCTTTATAAGAAAGCAATAAGAAAGATACAAAAAAAAACCTTTTAAAATCTAATTTTCCCTTTCTTCTCTGAGTTCTATAGATTGTTATTTTCCCTCCCTATTATCATTTGAATAACTTGGGTAGGGTTGATCCTTTACTTGGTCAAACATGTAAAAACAAGAACAGAACAGATGGAAACGCTGCTTGTTTTTTTTAATGTACATCATGTGCAAAATAATGGGAGGAGCTTTGATCGCACCATCATGGCTTTCATCTTGACTTTTTTTGACCAGATCGTGTGGGCCCTCCTGAGGTCAAGTTTTGTGAGCCGTTTTTAAGATAATGGTCAGTGGTATAGAGAGATGAATAAATCGACGAAACAAAGCAGTAGGCTCAGGAGTTTCCAGCTGTACAAATCCAGATGACCCCTTTATGAAAACTAAAAGTTACTGAAAATGTTATTGCTTTGCTGCCATCTTGTGGTTGCAGCCAGATCTGTAGCCCTAGCCTTGCATACATAGAGAGCACGATGGGAAATTGCGATGTCAGTCCTTACGTATCAAGTACAGATATAGGAATTCAGCAAGAACAGATAAATCTACATTTGTTTTTATGGTTATATTATGGTCATATTCTTTACATTATAAAGAAGTCTGCATGTCATTTCATGGTTTTTTTCCAAAGGAAAAAAATTAATGTTCTTATTTGCTATTTTTTTAAATACTTACCTTGCTCTTGATCTGGAAAGCCTCACAGAAGATGTATTAAACTAAAAAAAAACTTTAATCTTTCTCTCAAGCATTATAATTTAAGAAAGATAGGGGGGGAGGAGGAAGATTTGTGGAGAGAGGTACCCATTCTGAATGTTTTATTACCATCTGTCCAAAATTGTTTGCCTTTTGAGTTGATAAACTGCACTTCCTCTCCCTTTACATTCCATAAACTAGTTCAAATTATATATTTATATCAACATACAGCATATTTGAGTTGGAGTATTCTTTTTATGTAAATATGTTGATCTATTAAGTCCTGTTATTGCATGTTGATTTTCACTGCACAAAGTGAAGTTGCCTAGACAGTAAGTATTACTCAAGTTGACTCATCCTTCCATCTTTCCAAGGTCAGTAAAATGAGGACTCAGATTACTGGGGGCAATATGCTGACTCTGTAAACCTCCTAGAGATGGCTGTAAAGCACTGTGAAGCAGTATATAAGTCTAAGTGCTATTGCTATGAAGAGATGTTATAAGTTACTGGATTAACATCAATGTAGTGCGGTGATTAAGGTGTTGGACAAGGAGTGGGAGAATCCTGGTTCTTCTCTATGCTCAGCTGTTGAATCTCCCAGGGGCTGATTTTGGATCAGTCACTCTCTCTCTCAGTCCAGCCCACCTTACAGGCTTGGTGTTCTGGAGAAAACAAATAGGAATATGGAATTCTTCTTGAGTCCCTGTATAAAAAGGCAGGATATAAGTAGAATCATTTAAATAAAATCACATTTTAATACAATTTATTCCAGTTATGCAGAGCAGAATAAAGTCCATCTTGCTACTGTGACTTCTCCTTTGAAACCAAGATACCATTATTTAGACAACATGACAAAGAGTAGAAAACCTAGCTTTGATAATAAGCCAATGCAATCCTTTTTCATGTTCCTGCTCATCATTATTATTATTTTTACCTTCCTTTTGATTTTCCAAAGTGACACTCTCCTCACCTCCCATTTGAGCTCTAACAAGGATCGTTTGTGGGTTGTAGGCAGCTGCTATTTGATTTCTCAATATGGTTACTCATTGCTTTTGCACCTACGGTTGGCTTTACGATTTGAGATCCTGGCACTCCATGGTGTCTATTTTCCCCCTTCTTTTAGCTGATTGCTACTGATTTACCCTGATAGCTCTTGTTAGCTGAAGAACAGAGAATGTGTGTGTGTCTTCACGGCTTAGCCTTGGCAATATCTTACCAATCCTTTCTTGTTATTCCTATTTTATTATGTACTTTTTGTTAAAGCAGTCACTCACAGGTGTATCATAAAAGTATCGATTTGCATTGAATTCATGTGTATGAAACAAAGGAGCTTAATTTGGCAATCACTAAATGTATAGGTACAGAGAGATCAAACATTTTAATCATAAGCCCTTATCTTGCTGTGACACCACAGGAATTTCGGCATCTTATGATTTGCTTCCATTTCTTTTGTTCCATAATTGCTTTGGGTAATTCTGTCTGATATGAAACTTTCCCTAGGTTTTAATCTTCTATTCCTATCTGCAGACTTATGGATGAATATGTCACACAGTCCTCTATGTGTGTCTTTGTATGTGCAGAGACTTGGCTAAAATTTCCTAATCATTTAAAGGTCTACAGCAAAAAAAATCCAAAAAACAAAAACAACTTTTTTAAAAAAAACAATTAATCAATATGTGAATTTGGTAATTTGCAAAATGTCATGACTTGTTGCAGCCCTGTAGGATGTCACAAAGTCACACTAAAGAAATGTCTATTTAATTTTTTTTTGTGGAACCTTCCTATAGCTTAAGGTTTGCTCAAATGTCTATAAGGAGAAGGTAAAAATTGCCAGGAAAAGTTCCCCTAGAGCTCTCTGTCTCAAATCATGTGTTTTTCCTGTAACCTTTTTCTATTGTTCTTGTTTTTTTCTAACTTAAACATAGAAATTCTTTGGATTGTGCTATACAACTTGCAGGGCAGATATAGTTTATATTTTACATCCAGCCAGCATCATTTGTCCACTCTGAAAAAATTTCATTTGGGGGGGGAGGCTTCCTTTAATGTTTAATGGAGGTATGGAGAGCCAGAGATATTGCAATTCACTGTGAATATGATTGCACAAAAAGTGGAAGGACATTTACACATGGTTGGTAGCTATCTTGTAACACAAACCTCCTCCCTGTGCTTCCTGACCCCCTTCTGCGGATCCTCTTTAATTCCCTATTATTGTACATCCATTGTTAATTTTTATTGTTTAATTCCTTTGCTGTTGTTATGTTTACATTTTTATCTTTGTTTCTCCATTTTATTGTTGTAAGCCACCCAGAGTAGCCTCATGGTTATGAGATAGGCGGCAAATACATTTAACAAACAAATAAATAAACAGATACACACACTTACTCTTCAGCCATAGAGCAATTTCATCCTGGCTATAAACATCTACTGAACACCAGATTGCATAAGAGAGTTTTCTGCATCTGTTTGCTTCTATCTAGTGATCACTGGGAGATTTGCATCTCTGCTTGCTCTAACTCATCAATGAGGTATTCATGAAACTTTCATTTTCATTTGTAAGGTCATCTAATTCTCAGATGATTCAAAGAAAAGTTGCTGTTTTCAAAAGTAAAAACACTTTTTTCTTTTCATTAAATTAAATTATTTTTCAGCGCAGTCCTGCTTGCTACAGAAGGAAATGAGGCTTAAAGATTCATTTGAGAATGAACATATTTAGTTTCTCCATTCTCCAATAACAATGACTACAAAATTTACTACAGACAAGAAACACATTGAGAGAGAAAGTGGAAAATCCAAACTCTATCCATGAAACATGGAAAGAATAATGCCTGATACTGTGGGCTCCAGATGAGTGTTGCAAATAACTAGCTATACATCATTATATGGAATGATCTAAACCAGCAGTCTCAGTTGCTGGCTCAGGAATGTGAAGCATAAGAAATGTGTTTGGTTTGCACAACAGTGCAAATTTACTATTTTGGCACTTCATGCATGCAGTCAGGCAGTTATCTTTCAATAGTTACATTTATTTGCTTTCTATCTTGGATTTTTCTGATCAAAGGGGAAAAAAAGCATTAATATAAACAACATTACAGCATATCAAATAGGTTTATTAGGAGATCATGCCCAGAAAAATAAATACATTAGTGAAAATAATTAGGAAAAAGTATGAACGCTGTATTCAAACAGTACAATTTCAAAGAAATGCAAATTGATGCACATTCAGGACAAATGAAGATAGGAATATGGGGAAAGCCTGTCCAGAATTAAACTTGAAAAACAGCCCTTATTAATGAACAAAGTGCCTTCATTTCTGTTGACTGTGAACTTTTAATAAACTCCATTATGTTTAGATAATGATAAAAATAATGATACTGTAGACAGAACAAATAACTTGAATAGAGCAACAGTTCTGTTCAACAGCTATATGCATATTTTCAGTAAGTCTGAAGTGAAAAAAGTTGTATTTCATTGTCAGAGCAAAGGACATTTTTGCCTCCAACCAGTACAAGAAGAGAAAGCTGTATCCAGAGTCTATCCTCTTTTCCTCCTCCCACCAAGAACATTAAAAAAATTAAATGAAATCAATCTTTTTTAAAATCTTCCTTTCATTAACATTCACTACAACAATCTTTTCACTTGCATTGCCTCCAGCTATTACTAGTACAAATAGTTTTGAAGTGGTATGCCAAGTATAAGAATGAGTGGCTAATGAACCACATGATTTGCGTTTCATGTCATAGTTGTTAGAAGAATTAGTGGTAGGTTAGCACACCCCACTCTTACAATGATAAAAAAATCGCTGCCTAAGAAATCATTTCAAAGTACAGTACCAACCAGAGGAGAGAACCAGACTAGAACCATTGTTTTATTTATTTATTTTATTTTTTAAATTTATATACCGCCCTTCTCCTGAAGGACCAAGGGCGGTGAACAGCTGCCTAAAAACATATATGCAATAATTATAATGAATTTAAAATAATTATACTTAGGCCGCTAATAAAATTTAAAAGTTCTAAAATTTAAAACTAAAACTAATCCCCCCCCACAATAGAACCAAATTGCAAATTTAAAATACCCTTGGTAATCAGGACAACCCGGCCTGGATAAAAAGATAGGTCTTGAGGGCACGCCGAAAGACCCGGAGATCAGAGATCGTGCGAATCTCCGGAGGGAGTTCGTTCCATAGGATTGGTGCTGCCACAGAGAAGGCACTACCCCTGGGAGTCGCCAGCCGACATTGTCTGGTTGATGGCAGCCCGACGAGACCCACTCTGTGGGAGCGAACTGGCCTGTTGGAGATATTTTTTAGCAACAGGTGATCCTGCAGATACCTAGGCTCTATGCCATGGAGGGCTTTAAAGATAGTAACTAACACCTTGAAATGCACCCGGAAGGCCACAGGAAGCCAGTGCAGCTCGTGCAGGAGTGGGGTCACATGAGAACATTCCCTGACCCCCATAATCCCCCATGCAGCCATACTCTGAACTAACTGCAGTCTCTGGATGCGGTTCAAGGAGCGCTCCATGTAGAGAGCATTGCAATAATCCAGATGGGAGATGACGAATGCTTGAGTGACTGTGCGTAAGGTGTCCCGATCTAGAAAGGGGCGCAACTGGCAAATCAGGCACACCTGATAAAAAGCCCCCTGTCAAGAGCCCTTCAATAGCAGGGCCGCTCAACAGATGGAAATAAACAATCCAAACGAACGTGGTTCTCAAAGGCTATTTATTTGTCTAGGTAGCGAGCTCTCTATAGGAAGAGCAACCATTTTCAGGTTCATTTTCCATCTGGCTTCCCTGGGCGGAACTTTCCCACAGCCAGACTCAGGTCTCCTCCTCCTCGCCCGATCACGAGGTGGAGCTCAAGATAAGATGCCAGGTGCCGAGGTCATCCTCAACTCCCTCCGTCTGCCTTCATGGCAACTCCGAGATAACTGGAGTTGACATCCAGACCCCTCGGGAAGAAGGCGAACCTGCAGAGGATCTGGGAGTTGATACCCCCCTGGCCATGGCCATCATATGATCTTCCAACAAAAGCCGTGAGTCCAGGAGGACGCCCAAGTTATGGACGTTTTCCACAGGGGCCAATAACTCGCCCCCGATAGTCAGAGATGGAATCAACTGGCTATATCAGGCCGCCGGAAGTCACAGCCACTTGGTCTTGGAGGGGTTGAGCTTGAGCCTGTTTCTCTCCATCCAAGCCAGCATGGTTTCAAAACACTGAGACATCACTTCCACGGCATTGTTGAGGTGGCCTGGGGTGGAGATGTACAGCTGAGTATCATCAGCGTATTGATGGTACTCCACCCCAAAGCCATTGATGATCTCACTCAGCGGCTTTACATAGATGTTGAACAGGAGAGGCGAGAGGACCAACCCCTGCAGCACCCCACGTAGCAGATGCCTCAGAGTCGACCTCTGGCCTCCTGTCAATACTGTCTGTGACCGATTGGAGAGGAGGAAGGAGAACCACCGTAGAACAGTGCCTCTCACTCCCATCCCCTCCACTCAGCGCAGCAGGATACCATGGTTGATGGTATCGAAAGCCGCTGGTATCGAAAACCACTGAAGAACATTTTCTATCCCAAGACCCTCAGAGATCATCCACCAACGCGACCAATGCCATTTCCATACTGTACCCAGGTCTGAAATCGGACTGGAGCGGGTCTAGATAGACACTTTCCTCCAGGTGCCGTGGGAGCTGATAGGCCATCACACTCTCAACAACCTTTGCTAAAAATCTAAGGTTGGAGACTGGATGATAATTCACTAAAACAGCCAGGTCCAGGGAGGGCTTCTTGAGGGGGGATCGCAAGGCGGCAGGCACAAATCCCTCACTCAAAGAAGCCTCAACCACTCCCTGGAGCCAGCATCATGTAACGTCCCAGGAAGGCAGCACCAAGCAGGAGGGACACGGGTCCAATAAACATGTGGTGGTCTTCAGTTGCCTTAGCAACCTGTCCATGTCCTTGAGAGCCACAGGGACATGGACAGATAATGGACTCAAGACTGCATCCATCCTCCCCTTCGGATCATGCCCAGACCCCTCTGGATCTGATCGATTTTATCATGCAGATAACAACCAAAGTCCTCAGCATGACCCTTCAAGTGGTCCTCCCGCACTCCCAAATGTAAGAGGAAGCGGGTCACGCTAAAAAGGGTGGCTGGGCATCTTCCGATGCAATCATAGAGGTGAAGTAGCCTTGAATTACCAGAGTTAGGTCCATGGCCATCATGGAAGCCATGACCTCTGAGCTATCTCAGATGTCTCACCCGCAGATGGCTGGTTGAAATCTCCATGACCATAAGCCTGGGAGTCTCAACCACCACCTCGGCGATGACATTGAGCAGCTAAGACAGGGCTGCCGTCACATAGCAGGGATCCAGGTACATGATCAGCAAGCCCCTCTGCCCCTCCAAGGCCCCACTTCACCAGGAGGGACTCACAACTGGCCACCTGAAGAACAGTGGTCTCCCTCGGTAAGAACTCCTCTCTAATTAAAATCGCCACACCCCCACCCCTCCCCAGGGCCCTTGGTTGATGGAAAACGCAGAAACCTGGTGGGCACAGCTCGACAAGAGGGACCTCTCCCTCTTGGCCCAACCAGGTCTCCCTTGGAATAAGACCTTCCTTTGCTAACACCGTCATCCCCCCCGTTCCTCCCCTCAGCCCGCGGCTGATGAAATGCAAGGAAACCTGGTGGGCACATCTCCATGAGGGGTACCCCCTCTTGGCCCAACCAGGTTTCCGTAACACCCACCAGGTCCGCTCCCCCCTCCTGCACCAACTCAGAAATGAGGGGGGCTTTATTAACAACGGACCTGGCATTGCATGGCATCAGCCTCAGGACAGAGTCCTGAGAGCTCGTACAACCCAGGTTCTCGGATGAGCTTAGGGGGTCAGCACGCACCACCACTAGTAAGCAGCGCTGGCACATGCCCCTCACTGGATTCGGCCCCCTGCTCACACCATAGGTGCCTCTCCCACTGTTGTGCCCCATGCACCCTGTCGGGCCGAGCGATGTGCCAAAAGCCAAGCGAGACCCTTCCTGGGATGCGGGGCTACCAGATGGGGGGGCGTGCCCTAGCAGGGCACCAGCAGTTCGGGTGCCAAGGCATGAGCACAGGCCCAGCCGGGCCAGAGTCAATGTCCAGTAGCCTTTGGACCCAAAGCCCTCTCTAGGTAGTGCCGCCACGTTTCAAAGGCTACCTTGATAGCTAGCAGTTCCTTCTCCCAAATAGTATAGTTACGCTCAGCCGGTGTGAGTTTGCGGAAGTGGTACGCGCATGGATGCAATGGACCATTGGGCGGCTGGGCCTGGAGTAGCATGGCTCCTACCGCGACATCGGAGGTGTCGGCCTCCACGACAAAGGGGTTCCGGGGGTCCGGGTGGGAAGACCTGCTTGAGGCGGGTGAAGGCCCATTGTTCCGGCGGTCACCACTGGAAGGGAATCCCCTTCTGCAGGAGGCGTGTGAGGGGGGCTGCCAGGGTAGCGAAGTCGGGGATGAAGGCCCGGTAATAGTTCGCAAAGCCCAAGAATCGCTGGACATCCTTAATGTGCCGAGGTGACTGCCAGTCTTGGACGGCGCGAACCTTGTCATGTTCCATGGCAAGACCGTCGAGGGAAATCTGATGTCCCAGGAAATCCACGGTCATCTGACAGAATTGGCACTTCTCGAGCTTCACATTCTCGGAGCCACTGCATTATGGTGCGAAGGTGCTGCCAATGAAGGGTCAGGTTAGGTGAGAACACCAAGATGTCGTCTAAATAGACAATGACAAACTGGTCTAGGAGGTCCTGGAATACCGCATTGGTCAGGTGTTGGAACACTGCGGGGGCGTTGGTGAGCCCAAAGTGCATAACAAGGTATTCGAACTTCCCGTAGCGGGTCCGGAAGGCCGTCTTCCACTCGTCCCTGGCCCGGATCCGTACCAAATTGTAGGCACCATGTAAGTCCAGCTTCGTGAATACCAGGGCCTCCCGAAGGCAGGCTAATAGTTCGGGGATAAGAGGCAGCGGGAATGTAATCGCATTCCCGCCGCTCCAGTGGTGGTCCCCACTGGACTGTAATCGCATTCAGCTTGCGGTAGTCGTACACTAGCCATAGGTCTCTGGACTTCTTTTTGACAAACAGGATGGGCGTGACAACCAGTGAGGTGGAAGGACGGATGAATCCACGGGCCAGATTCTTATCCAGAAACTCATGGAGGGTGCCCAACTCCGGCTCAGAGAGGGCATAGAGGCGGCCCACGGATAGTGGGACATCGGACAGCAGGTCGATGGGGCAGTCATACGGCCCATGCGGGGGTAACTGATCAGCCTCCCCCTCGCTGAAAACGTCGTGAAAGTCCTGGGCCTCTGCGGGAATTGTGGCCGACGTTGTTGCGGCGACCTGAGCAACCTTGGGGGCCCAGGTATGGGGTGTGCATTGGGGCCCGGAAAACACCAACAAATTCCGCGACCAGTGAATCAAGGGGTCATGCTGTTTTAACCAGTCCACCCCCAAGACAATGGGGAAATGTAGGCCAGCGGTGATTAGAAACTGGATCGTTTCCTCTTGGCCTATCACCCGCATGGACAGCCGGCCGGTCACCCGGATGATGAGTCCCACCCTAAGGAGGCGCCCGTCAATGGTCTTGACTCGGAGCGGTGAGTCCAGCGCCTCGAAGGGTACCGAACACCGTTGGACAAAGGCCTCATCCATGAAGGTAGTGGTCGCCCCGGAGTCGATGAGAGCATCAGCCAGTAACGGAAGGCCCTCACCGGCCCAGCTCAGGTGGGCAAGCAGGATCATGTAGGGAGTAGGTGGACGGTCGGGGTGTGAAGAAGCGGAGCATTGTGCGGACGGGGTCCAGTTCGTCTCGCCTCCCAAACCGGACGCTACCTGTTTCCCGACGACTTTGCACGGTCCGGCCCCAAGGTGAGGGGCGGCCGTCATTTGGCGAGGCAATTAGCCGAGAGATGCCCAGGGGCCTCGCAGTACAGGCACAGGCCAAGGCCGCGATGCTGCTCCTTCTCCGCAGCAGAGAGTTGGGACCGGGCCTCTGCGAGCTTCATTGGCTCCGTGGAAGGTGCCGCCGCCGGAGGGGGCACTGCAGGTGGGGGTGCCGTGGTTCACCCGTGCCGCTGTCGACGTTGCTGGAGCCAGGCTTCGATCCGCAAACAGAGCAGGGCAAGCACGTCGAAGGTGCCTGGGGGTTCGACCCGGGTCAATTCGTCCAAAATTTCCTCGGACAGACTGTCCTGAAAAATGTCCATCAGTGCAGCCTCATTCCAGGTGGAGTCCTGACTAGCCAGTCGGAATTTCTGGATGTACGTCTGTACACAGGAGCTCCCCTGGTGCAGGTCCTTCAGCTGCCTGCCTGCAGTTTGCGCCTTCAGGGGGTGCTCATACATGAGGCGGAACTGGGCGCTGAAGAGGGCAAAGTCGGTCAGGAGGGGACTATTTTGGGAGAGAAGGGGCATCACCCAGTGAGCGGCAGGGCCAGTGAGCAGGTTAAGCACAAAACCCACACGTAACTGGTCATTTGAGAACTCGTTCGGCCGCAAGGTCATATAGAGTTGGCGCTGCCCAAAGAATGCCAGAAATTGCACCGGCATCCCATCGAATTTATCCGGCACCAGCACTGGGCACAGGGGGGCTTTGGTGCAGGGATGGGGACCACCACTGGAGTGGCGGGAGGTGCGGCGGCCACCAGGAGCTGCTGCACTTGGGCTGTTAAGTTTGCCACGTTGTCCGCCCGTAATGGATCCATTTTAGGGATGGTTCAGCTTGGACAATCTGTTGTGCCCCGTGCGCCCAGTCGGGCCGAGCGATGTGCCAAGAGCCGAGCGAGACCCTTCCTGGGCTGCGGGGCTAGTTCAGGGTGCTCCCAACCGGGCGGGGGGGCGTGCCCTAGCAGGGCGCCGGCAGTTCGGGTGCCGAGGCATGAGCACAGGCCCAGCCAGGCCAGAGTCAGTGTCCAGTAGCCTTTGGACCCAAAGGGGTGTGTGCCTAGGCAGCTCAGAGCTGAGTCAATCTCATGGCAGCCGCTCCGCGATCCAAGTTTTTCTCCAAGGCAAGTTCACTTCCCCCCTTGACAACTCCTCCCAAAGTCAAGAATCCAAT
>JANHFO010001882.1:81008-93048 GCA_032468095.1 Pareas carinatus | reverse complement strand
AACCCAATCGGTTCAGTACTTTCCGGGATCACTTACCAGACACAAACGTGCCTAATTTTTTATATATATAGATAATGCTCAGGTTTCATAACTTGTTATTATGTTTAGCCATTAATAGCCTAAAAACAAAATTATTCTGTTTTTAATTACTAACACCCTAGAGTTATGCATTTAAGCTAAGCAGTCATATACATTTATAAAACATTGGGTTTTTTTATTCCTCATATTTATATAGCCACCCATCTCATATACCGTATATAACAAAAATAGAGTAACTGAATAAATAATAAGTCTTTCTAACAAATAATTTAGATTCATGGTCATCTGCATCTGGGCAAGAAGAGGCAAACAATGATAGATGTGCCATAAATACATATTTGTGGAATATGCATGGTAACAGGGTAATACAAGTCCCATTATTTTGACATTGTTGGTTTCTTTTTGTCAGACCAAGGTAGGCTAGATTGAGAAACAGAATTCACAGTAAGACTCGAATTTATATTTTATTGACATTAGCTTTAGTATCAGCTGTCAGATAGTAACAGATGATAACTTTTCTTCACCTCCCACTTTCCGAATTCAGGAAAAAGACTCTTCTTTACAGTAGTCCTCAACTTATGATGATTTATTCAGCAACTATTTGAAATTACAACAGTAATGAAATGAAGGGACTTATGGCCCTGCCTGAAGTTCTGGCACTGCACAGTCGCATTAACAAAATCAGAAGTGGCACCATTTTGGAAGTGGACACAAAGAATTGTAGCCAGTCCAAGCTGGTGCCTCTTCTTTCTGGGATGGCAGCACATGGTCTCTGTACTGTATATTGAAGCCAGATTCTAATATTTGAAGGTGTTATCCAAGATCTCCTTTGAGTCATTAGCTGCAGCCCAAGTCGCCTGGGGGGGGTGAAATCTGGGCAGGCCATGTGTAAGCTGGGAAGGTGCTGTAAAAAATGCTGTGCCTGAGCTAGGCTTCCCAGGCCTCCACCCACCGAGGTACCTTGTGCTATGCTTAACAACTGCAACAGGAAAAGCAGGGGTTGTGGTCATTAAGCACATCTGTTAATGTGGGTGCTTTGCCATGATTTATGACTGTAGACTCCATTATGGTCATAAATCAATGACTACCTGTACCTGTTCCAGTTCCAGGGCTAAAAGAATACTTCTGTCTTCTTTGCTTACATAACAGTTTCTGAATATTTGCCTCCCTGGTTCTCAACACCTACTGAATTGATACCACTACTTAGATTCAATAACTTGAAAACAAAAAGCAGTTGGCAGATTTAAAATTGTTTTATCTGGATGTCAAGTATTTTGGTCTCTTATATTTTTAAGGGTTATTTTTGATACTTTATTTAAAGTTACTTATACAAACATTCCTTGCATGAGACAGCTGCTCCTATACTACAGGAAACACAAAGTGACACAATTTAGATGACAGCATTCTGGATTATTATTTATAATCATCCTAGTACAAAGTCCTGGATCATGCCTTTTTGATTTTGCCTTACAGATGAGAATAGCTAGATAAACTTCTGGTTTATTTAACTTCCAACATTTGCCTTTATTGCATTAATCTGAAGCCCCCCAAAAAAGGCAGGAGAAGACAAGAACAAATGCAAGATTCCAAGCAGAGTTATATTTATACAAACAAACTGCTCATAAATAACAGTAAGAAATAATAATTCTGACTGTGTATATTATGCCTAGTGTTTTAAAAAATATTTCGACATATGCCTAGAATCATTATTTGGTCAGCATATCCTAATGCGTTCTTACAGAAACAGAAATAATTATGTGCAAGTTATATATGTTACATATTCAGTGGAAAAAAATCTGGAGTTTTGGCAGCCTACTGGAGCAATATTTACCTATAAATAAGCAAAGCTGTAATAGTTTAAAGGCCTAAGCATTCGAAATACCCTCTCTACTGTCCCTCAAGCACACAGCTCTGTTTTAATAAGGCTCAGAATTACAGAGTAGGAAGGAATCTTGGAGGTCTTCTAGTCCATCCCCCTGTTCAAGCAGGAGACCCTATAGGGTAGTGATGACAAAACTATGTCATGCATGCAAGAGGCAGCACTCAGAGCCCTCTCTGTCGGGCGGCTCAAATATGCATGGAGTCTGTGCCGAAGGTGAGAGAGGAGAAGATCTGGAGGGGATCATAGCTCGCACCTGGCCACAGAAGCTATGGTACGCAGCCAGAAGGACCATGGAATGGCTGCCCTTAAAAACTGGTGGGGGGTCATCGGGGGTGTGGGGGAGTCGCCAGGGGCCTGGGCAGGTTGCCGATGGCCATGGGTGGTGGTGGATGCTACTGTGTTGGCACTTTGACATGCATAAATGGCTTTTGGGCTGCAGTTTGGACACTCAATCTGTAAAAGGTTCGCTATCACTGCTATAGGGCCTATACCACTTTAGACAAATGACTGTTCAGTTTTTTTTTAAAGCGTGCAGCACCTACAACTTCTGAATGCAAGCTGATTTAGTGATCTCACTGTCATGAAATTTCTCCTTAATTCTAGGTTGCTTCTCTCCTTACTAAGTTTCCATTCGTTTTTTCTTGTTTTTCCTTCTGGTGCTTTGGAAAATAGGTTGACCCCCTCTTCTTTGTGGTAGTCCCTCAAATATTGTAACACTAGTATCGTGTCACCGCTAATCCTTCTTTTCACTAGACTAGACATACCTAATACCTGCAACCGTTTTTCATATGTTTTAGACTCCAGGCCCCTAACTCCTTTGTTGTTTTCTGCACATTTTCCAGAGTCTGAACATCTTCCAGAGTCTAAACACATATTGTGGAGACCAAAACTGGATACAGCATTCCAAGTATGGTCTTATAAAGTGATATTAATACTTCATGTGATCTTGAGTCTATCCCTATATTAATCAACTTAGGATTGCATTGGCTTTTTTGGAGGCTACAGCACACTACTGGCTCATATTTAAGTGATTGTCCACTAGGACTTCCAAGATTTTTTTCATACTTACTACTGTTGAGCCATGTTTCACCTAATCTGTCTCTATATATTTGGTTTTTCTTGCCTAAGTATAAAACCTTACTTTTCTCTACATTTAATTTCATTTTGTTAGATATGTCCAGTGTTCAGGTCTGTCAAGATTCATCTGAATCTTGAGTATCTTCTGCGGAGTTGGCTATTTCTGCCAGCTCAATGTTGTCTGCAAATCTGATGAGTTCCTCTTCTATTTCCTTATTTAAATCATTTATCAAGATATTGAAGAATACTGGGCCTAAAATACTAATTCCATTGCTTACTTCCCTCCATGAAAAATGTAGTTCCATTAAGGACTATACATTGAGTGATGTTTGTCAGCCAATTACAAATCCATCTGGTGGTGATGCTATCTTTCCGACATTTTATAGCTTACCAAGAAGTAGGTTTACATTGTTAAATGCCTTATTGAAATCCAAGTATACTATATCCATTACATTTCACTGGTCCACCAATTTAGTCACTTTGTCAATGAATGAAGTAAGATTTGTCTGGCATGATCTGTTTTTGACAAACCAATGTTGGCTTCTCACTCCTAGGTAAGTGTGTAATACAAATGCCCTTTTAAGAGCCAAAAAAATATAACCATCCATTTCTAGATATTTGGGTATCTAATGCTGTAGATCTTTCTATAAAACATGTATGATTAATTAATTCATCTATCTCCTTTGCAGGAATATAGCATACATGCTGAAATACTGTAATTTTCAAATTCAACTCTAAATCTCTGATATTGTTGTTGAACAATATTTATTTATTTATTATTTTTATTTATATACCGCCCTCCTCCTGAAGGACCCAGGGCAGTTTACAGCCAATTAAAACCACACAATATATATTAAAACAGTTCAAAATTAAATTAAATCTATTTGGGCTGCAAATTCTTAAAAACTCTAAAATTTAAAATCCCGTGGCCCTCTAAGACCCTCAAACTATCCCCCCTCCCCAAGGAACTGACTCAACTAAAAAACTTGGGGGTCAGGCCAGCCCCACCTGAATAAAAAGATGCGTCTTAAGGGCGCAGCGGAAGGCCCGGAGATCAGTTATCAAGCGAATCTCCAGAGGGAGCTCATTCCATAGGGTTGGCGCTGCCACAGAGAAGGATCTACCCCTCGGGGCCGCCAGCCGGCATTGTCTGGCTGACGGCACCCAGACGAGACCCATCCTGTGGGAGCGCACCGGTCTGTGGGAGGAAATAGTCGGCAGCAGGCACTCCTGCAGATATAAAGCGTTTAATCCCAAATAGCTGTCCTACATGAAGCTTCTATTTTAAAAAGGAAACATTATTTTATTTTATATTCACTAGTTCCTAATGAAACATAAAAACTAAAACAATTTCATTTCAATCCATAGTATATCATAATTAATCAGAAGAATCTGTAGTTTTGGCAGCTGCAGCCAATAACAAATTCATTTTTATGCAGAAACAGAAAACAGCAATTCACATAAAGTCGGTATTAAAATGTGTGGTTAGAGCATTATTTCTATCCTTTCATATGGAAGCTTGTTCAAATAAAACTATTAGCTCAATACCAAATTACACCCCAGAAAGCTAAAAATACTATGTTGCTTCACTTGAGGGATCTCAGCAATATTTTTAATAAAATAAGTGCCTTTGAAAAATTAAACAATTGGCTTTTTACTTCTTAAATTAACCATTGGAACCTTAATAATGAAATTCTATATAGCATAGAAGAAACTGCCAGGGCTTCAGCTAAACTGTAACTCGATATTGCCCTTGTAAAATAGCTCCATATCAAATGTTTTTATACTCTGTTAATAAGATATCCTGTTATAGTAATAAAAGTTATCAGATGATGTGTGTGTGTGTGCATGCACATAAAGTCCTATACAGATTTGAAAGCAAACAAAAAGCAAAGTTCCAAACTGTACAAAAATCAGGTCATAATCTTTCTGGTAACATTTTAAAAGGTAAAGGTTACCCTGTAAATTGTGTCTGATGTTAGGGCACAGTGCTCATCTCCTTACAGCAATGTCTGAAGACAATTTCCATGGTCATGTGGCAAGCATGGCTATATACCAAAGTTGCAGGGAATGCTGTTACCTTTCAACCAAAGTGGTACCTATTAATCTACTTGCATTTGCATGCTTTCAAACTCCAAAATCAGCAGGAGTTGGAGCAAGCAATGGGAGCTTATTCTGTTGCATGGAGCTCGAGTATCAAACCCAGGTTGAAAGTTCTTCAGCTGACAAGCTCAGCATCTTTAGTAGCTGCCACCAGCTTCTGAGAAAACATTTAAAATACAGTCTCTGCCTGAAAAAATGTCACCACCTTTGCATAAAAACAACTTAGTGTGCAATAACAATGGCCATCTTTAAAGCTATGCATACATACACATACACACACATTCAATGACAAATATTTGATATAATATCTCTTAATCATCCAAGGTATACACAAGGGATGCAGCACTTTCTTTCTGAGTGCTAAAATTATTGAGTGTTTTCAATTAATCCTTAATAGTTTTGTATTATTACCAAATCAGGCCACTACGATGATCAGACTCAACAGATAGACTTCTAAGCCAAGTGTAATATAAATTAAGATTCTGGTTTATCTTAAACTGTTTCTCTGAACAGCTTTGATACATGAATAGTTAATTACCCATGATCACAGTGCACTGAACTCAAGTGAGGACCATGCAGATCATTAAGAAAGGAACTTTCACATGACCATAACTTCCAACATCCTGCCAGTTCTAAGATTGCTTGTGAAAAGCAGCAAGAAATATTGGAAATGGCAATCACATGACTATAGCGCATAATTGTGGTAAATGTGAGATAGTAGCCACACATCTGGTTCACAATCATGGGAGTGGTGAAACTACTGGAATTTTGAGAACTGGTAATATGTACTACTTTTTCAATGCTGTTGCAATTTCAAACAGTTGCTGAACAAATGGTTGGTAACAGAAGAACTACCTGTAATTATATTTAACCAAAGTGTTAATCTAGAAATAACTGATCAAGTGGTTAGTTTTACATGTACCATCATATGTTCCACTTTCTAGCAAAGCTCCACTTTCTTCCAATGTCTTGAATTGATCAACAGGTATAAAATTATAGTCCACTCCAGGGACTTCCCCATCTCTGGGAGCTCTTGTAGTGCCTGGAATAAAAAGGCAGAATGTCTTGTAAAATTTTCTAACTGTATCAGTTTGCAAATTGTTACACAAAACTGACCTAGATTCTGCTATATAAAAACAGATTCAACCACAAGTAGTTCATTATATGCAACTAGAGCAAAAAAAATATGCAACAGAAACAATGTTAAACCAAATTAAAAACAAGTATATAATTTATTTATTTGTTAAAATTCTAGAACTACCCACATGTCAGTGACTCTGGATGGTTCACAAGGATTAAAAAAAATAATGAAGATTACTAACAAAAGACAGTCATGACTATAGGATATTTCCTGCAGGTTCAGGGCTGGATTTCTCTAGAGCAGAATTTCCCAATCTTGACAACTTTAAGGTGGGTGGACTTCAACTCCCAGAATTACCCAGCCAGCATGGGTTCCATTTACTTCCTGTTGCTCTTATTATAATGCCATGGAGGTGTGGTGTTATACTGGGTGGGGAATTCAGATATGATGGTAATCAGCTTGTGTCACAAAAGAGTTTTATTGCTAAGAACCAGCTGTATATTCCAAACCGACAAATAGACTCTGATCCCTATATTGCAAGTACATTGTCAAGATTGAGAAACCCTGCTCTAGAGTCTCTCTATGTGCCTCCAAATGATAGAAGATTGGATATAGAAAAACAATCTGATTCTGAATTTTTGAGCCTGGACTCAGTTGATCCAATTTTGAATGGAGTTGCACTCACACTGAATGAACAGACTTGCAATCTGGTGCATCCTCCTTGATATAAAACTGGTTAAATACATAACAAAAATCACATGGGCCTTTTATCAGTCCCAGCTGATAGATCAATTGTATCCTTCATGTGGAAGAGAGTCCTGATTTCAGTGATATATGTACTATTAACTTCAAGATTAGATTACTACAACATGCTTTGTTAGTCCATTTGAAGTTTCTCATTGTGAAGCATAAATCATAAATGGTCCTCAAAGGAACATTTTCTGCAAGCTGCACAAGTTGAACAGCAAAATATATTTATACCCAGGAAAGGATCCATATTATAAAATAAACTGCAGTTGAAATAGAGGCTGGCTCTCTTTTTATTACAGAAGCAATATAAGAACTATAGGTGGTCCTCAATTTACAACCTCATTTGGGACCTGAACTTCTGTCACTAACCAATGTGGTCACTAAGCAATACAGTCATTAAGTCGCACTCAATTTTGGCCATGGTTGCTAAGCAAATCACATGGTCATTAAGTGAATCCAGCTCCCCCTATTGACTTTCCTTGTCAGAAGCCCTCTGGGAAGGTCACAAATGGCAATCTTGTGACCCTGAAATGCTGCAACCGTCTTAAATACATGCTGTTTGCCAAGCCCGTGAGTTTTGATCATGTGATCAAGGGAATGCTTAGTGTCTGTAATTGTGAGCATTAGTTAGAAGTCACTTTTTTCAATGCTGTTGTAATTTACAATGGTTGTTAAACAAATGGTTCTAGGTTCAGGACTATCTGTACCTCTCTGATTGACTAATTATGTGCCATCAAGTTGATGTCACTTCTTAGTGACCATATAGATAGAATTTTTCCAGGACTATTTTGCTTATGAACTAACCCCTAAGTCTTCTGGTTGTGTACCCATCGCGACCGTAATGTAGAAACATTCCCCTTGCTGTTTGTCACCATTTGTTTTTCTTTCTTCCCAACATTCTTAACATCCTCATAAACTTTGCTAGACAGCTAGAACTTCACATGTGTACAAAATATGATAATCTCAGTCTCAATCATTTGTGTTCTGAGTAAGAATTTTCGATTATTTTGTTATAGGTTTTCTTCATTTTCCTGCCCGTCTGTCTTCTCAGAAGTCTCCAATGCCAAACTTCAAAAGCATCTATACTATATCGAACCTGCTTCTCCAAATTCTAAATTTCATTTCTTTAGGAAAAACAACTGCCTGAACAACTCTGATCTTTGATCTTTGTAGATATAGGCACATCACGACATCTGAATTATATTTTCAGTCTTCATTGCTATTCCTCAAAGTGCCAGTCTGCAGTGCACTTCTTCACTGCTGAATCCTTTAATGATTATTCTAAATGGCAGAAGTTATTCACCACTTTAATGCCTTCTGTTAATTGTCAGTTTGGTTACTGTACCTGCTGTCATTAATTTGTCTCCAGAGCTAGCAATAAACCAATTTGAGCTTCAGTGTAATGTGTACTGCCCTTCAGCTCAAATGCCCTAAAACATTCCATTAGGTTTTAGAAGTGGAATGATCAGAAACACAGAAAAAACATAATTGTTAAGATCATCTCCCTCTCCACCTCAGAGGACTGTAGTGGTGAAAAATGATAAATGATCATCCCAGGATATTCTCTTATGAAAACATGGAAGCACATGTTATTGCCTTCTGGTTGGTAGGGAACAGTAAACATTCTGGAAATCCATGCTGATTATGGCCCTGGGTGGGGGAGAAGGTTTCTTGGTGTAAGTTTTTGGTTAACCACTCTTGAGCAGATTTGGAATAGAAGTAGCCCAGTGTCAAGAATTTCACAAATCTGTTTCTTTGGGTGACAGATAGATTCCTCTGAGTCCTGCCAGGTCCTTGGTAAGAGTGATTACCTTCATTAATGGGACATGGGGAGGCTTCATCTGTATCTTTCCCTGATGTTTAATATGTGTAAGAATGCAGAAAAAAATAACTGCAACATACCTACCCCCCATTGAAGATCTGCAAACTGCATGAGCCAAAAAAAGGACTGAGAAAATAACTACAGACCTCTCACACCCTGGACATAATCTGTTACAACTTCTTCCTTCCATACGTCACTACAGAGTATTGCAAACCAAAACAACTAGACACAAAAACAGTTTCTTCCCCCATGCCATCACTCTACTAAACAACTAACCTCCTCAACACTGTTAATCTACCTAGTAGGGATGTATCACTATTATCCTTCTTTTGGGGGTGGGGTTTAGTAAAGTTTTAATTTTAAATTTTTAAAAATTGATCATTGTGTAATATTTTTAATTTGTTTTTAATGTTTTTGGACTGTTATTTTATCTGGCTGTTCACCGCCCTGAGTTCTTCGGAAGAAGGGCGGTATATAAATTGCTGAAAAATAAATAAATAAATAAAAATTCTTCTCATCTTTACTATTACCTATTCTCTTAGCTGTATGACAATTAAGTTGCTCCTTGTATCCTACAACCTATAATAGTTGTTTATTTAGTACCTTAGGATGACTTGTATATTGCTTAGTTGGAATTCTATAACTGCTCTATGCCTATCACAAAAATGTACCTTAGAACATGATGAATGTATTTTTATGACATGATGAATATGTTCGTGACATGCTGACATGATGAATGTATTTTATGATTATGATCATAACTTATAACTTGTAGTTTATATATACATTGAAAGCATATGCATTGGAGACAAATTTCTTGTGTGTCCAATCAAACCTGACCAATAAAGAATTCTATTCTATTCTATTCTATTCTGTGTTAAATTGTAAACTATGAGAAGTGCATGATCCAGCTGTGCAAAAAGTAAATGAAGAACAAGAGTTTGCTGGTGTCAAGTTAAGAGAAGGTCATTACAATATAAATTTACATAAGAGATCCAACAAAAAGTTTCAGTTTCCAATGGGATTTTTGATTTGAATATGTGCAGTATCAAATGTGCTGTCTGGAAAATATGCAGTTGAAGTAATTGAAGGTTTTGAACATTGGAGAAACAGAAGGGAATAAATTTCCCTCCATAAAAGAGGCTGGAAAACAGGGGGGGGGGAAATCTCTTTTTTCCTTTCAGGAAAAATCGTTTTTATTAAACTTGTCTTTCCTGTTTCTGATACAAAGAAATCTTCAATTTATTATTTTTCTTTGCTCTGCATTTATTTCTTCCCTCAGTTCATTGTTAGTCAAGTGATCATCTATGTAGTCACATAACCTAACATTATACTTCATTCTCGAGCAGTCTGGTATCTTTCCCCCTTCAATCTATCTCTGGATGTGGAATAAATGTCCTTTGGTATGTGCAGTGATAGTATTTCTCATGCAAAAGCTCAACTTCAGAATATGTGAATTCTAAATATGACAAAACCTTACTACTCGAAGAATCACAGTTGTGGGTAAGCAACTTCTTTGAATTAATAGGAGATGCTGCAATGGATCCATTATGGCTAATTTTATTATCTTAAAGAACCTTATATGTTGCTAGCACAGGGCATATAATTTTACATACCAATTTGCATAGACATGCACATCTGTCCTTGCAAATAAAAAAATACAGAGACTCAAAGAGAATGCATCATTCCTCTTCCTAGCAGCTTCCTAAATACCACCAGTTGTTCCTGCTAATAGCAGTGAAAATTCATTATTCCTTCTTTCCATATACTGTGAGGGGAAGGACTAGGAAAACTAGCAGAAATTATCAGAGGTCACATGAAGAGTTAGCACAACAAATACTTCTAATAATCCTTGTATAATCAAGCTAAAAATTAAAAATGAACTTTAAAAAGTGCTATTCAACTAACACAATTGTTTCTGCTATTGGAGTAATAATAATAATAATAATTTTATTTGTACCCCGCCCTTCTCCCAAAGGACTCAGGGCGGCTTACAGGCACGTAAAAACAAAAACACAGACAACATGAACATTAAAAATGTATCTAAAAATATTAGAGAAGGCCTGATTTAAAAGGGGAGCGATAAAATAATTTCCAATAAATAATAATTAAAATAATCTGATTTAAATTTAAATGCAGGAGGACAAGGACACGGCTATCGCAAGCCGGCCTGTTGGAATAGATAGGTCTTTAAAGCACGACGGAAGGTTTGAAGGTCAGCAATCACTCGTATAGCGGATAAGTCCTCTTTTTAAGAACTGCAAATCTTCTTTTGGGTCAGACTGTTTTTCCCATAGTGTAAGTAGCTATTGGGCAAGCATATTTCCTGTTGACAAAAGTAATCAAGAAAGACAGTAAATTACCAATAAACACATGGGAATAACGATGCAATTCCCAGTGTCATTATTTATAATTGACAGAATGCAGGTTTTGTTAGCTTATATCATGCACTTAAAGCATATATTACTTTAAATATTCTTTCAAAGCTTATATTTAATCCAAAGGAATATGTTAATGTGTTACTTACATGGAATAGTTCTCAAGTAAAGATTATCTCTGATAACCTGTTGCAGTTTGTGATCAACTGAACCTTTCTGAAACTGTAGGCTTAGGTAGTGACGTAAATCTTTGTTGATGACTTTGCCTGTAATAAAAAAAAATCAAGGCTACTATGAAATACTATAATCTGCTCATGATAGATAAGGTATTCACACAAGATCTTCAAAATGTTTATTTGGCAACATGTAGGGGTATTTAAAGTACAAAACAAAAGTGAACAGAAAAATATATAGATATGGTTTATAAATAATTTGTACTTGAAAGTTGCAATTTATAATTTTAGTTTAGCGAGTTTCACTTCTCTTTGAACTTGAGGCATTCCCAGGCCAACAATCGTTTTATGATTATTCTCTTCCACCATCCCTTCATGCAGTGGGTTGGGGGGGGTAAGATTTGGAGGTAGTTTGGAATAACCTAGTTTCAACTTTAGTATAATTTATTCTGAACTGGGGTTTCATAAAACAGCATTGAAGAGCAGACACCATACATTTACCCTATAAATACTACTCTGAACTCTGCAATTTGACCTTGTGAAAACAAAATTCCGAAACTTTCAGTTTACTCTTGACTAGAAACTTCTAAAAGGCCAGAAAATTTATCATGAGAGAATAGCTGGTACTCAGAATAGTGAGTGACTTTCTGTTAGATAGACTTTCTGTTAGATAGAAGAATGGAAGATGAACAAGTTAAAGAAGTTATGATAACTTGGGCAAAAAACTTTGGTTAT